>JAGFPH010005502.1:1679-21639 GCA_018207615.1 Philaenus spumarius | reverse complement strand
ACTATTTGTTATAGATGCCACTGCCTCACAGATCGTGTGTTTACGAAGCCATAACAGCTGATTGTTTGAATGTCTGCTATCGATCAAGTCAGCAGCTTTGAAGTTGACCACCGAATGAGTGTCTAGCTATATATAGAACATCCTCTCTCTCGCTCTTTCGCCCAGACAACACTGATTTCTTTAATTGTACTTTGTAAGTGTTACCAACTCGGCGGATCGAATTACAGAAGTAAACAAATAAACTGTGAACCAGCTTGACTGCGCGTACAACGTCGGTCAGATTTAAACATGGTTCAGTTCGAGATGTAGACAAACTGGTCAAATGCTTGTCGCGTGTCTTACACGCAACAAAGAAATGGTATTTCAAAAGTAAGTACTGTGAAAAAGTTTTGACATACTTTGTCAAAGTTTCAAGATGGTTGGCCAAAAAGTAAACATTAGAAAAATATTTTGTTCCATCACTGAACGATTTTACTTTCAAGAATCAAAATTTTAACTAATATCTATATATAGGCTATAAAAATGAATTGCTGTTCGTTAGTCTCGCTAAAACTCGAGAACGGCTGGACCGATTTGGCTAATTTTGGTCTTAAAATGTTTGCAGTAGTTCATAGAAGGTTTATACGTAAAGAAAAATTTGAAAAGTTTCCCGAAAAAGTTTCAAATTTGGAAGAAACTCAACAGCCTTTACTGTATGAACTCAAAACCATAGCTTACAAAAAACAGGTGTTCGTATAAAAAGCTTAGCAACACGTTATGTTTGTTTACAATCATTACCATAGCAACATTACTTAGCAAATTTATAATCACTTTAATACTCTTCAAAACTAACAGCTTTTTAAGGTTAGATTGAATAACTATAAACAAACACAAGGAAAAATAAACTAAAAATTCTTACAGAATTATAATTCAACTCAAACATTGGTTATTAAATATCTATATAGGCCTACTTAGAGATATGCTGTTTAAAATATTGTTTATATAAAATATATCATAACTATGAATTTTTTAATACTTTTCAAAACATATTTTCGCTATCAATAATAATAATAACAAACAAATTATTTGACACCATGCATAACCATAAACATACACGAGTTTAAACATATTATGTTGAAAACTAAACAAACAATCTGAATTAAACTAAATGCCATTAAAATATGACATTCGTAGCTTTATTTTGATATATAATTGTATATTTAAATACTAAACAATATCTTATACTAATTAGGCCTATACATTTAAAATTATAAACTCTATTTGAACCAGTTTGTTACATCCTAAATTAACGTGGATGTTACAAAGTGATTCAAATATCTTTTCTACGACCCCCAGCTTATTTAAACCCTCGCTAAGAAAGCGTTAAAAGAAATTCGAAATTTTAGGGCGGTTTGGGGGGGATCAAAGTTACTAAAAATCCCTATAAGAACGAATTGGAATGAAATTTGGAACGTAGCTTCCTTTTAGGCTGTAGGTGCTCGCAACATTGTCAATGAAATTAAGTAAAAGCCAAAATTAGTAAAAACTATAAATTAAAACGATATATTTAAAGCTTTTTCATGTTAGATGGTAGTTTACAGGAATACAATTTTCAGTGCTTTCTTAAATAGCGTAGCCTTTTTTTCATGACCACAGTAGGAATGACCACGGGTATTCAACGAACACTTAAAAAGAATACAATTACGTCAAAAAAACAGAAAATACTAACAACCACTGGCAACGCCGTACGGGTCAGCTAGTTGTTAATAATAAACAATTTCAAGTAATATAAAATTTCGCCATTTTTCGTAAGTTTTTCGTGGAAATGAAGGCACAAAATGGGTTCCTGTTTTAATGAATGCTCATTGGAATTTATACTTCTTTCGTGTGATTTTATATGAATTATTTTAGAAAAATTTGTATTGTCAATAAATTATTATAGTCTACAGTGTTCATAAAGTTCCTTTAAATACCTTTATTATTTTTGTTATTGAAAATAAGTTAACAAAACTTTGTATTCACCTGTATATCATGTGTTGCATAACAGGATACATTTTTTTACATGTCTGAACCTTTGTGATTTTATGGGCTTGAGGGGGGTAGGGGGAGGGGCATTACAAATTTCAAATATAAAGGTAGGTCATATACATATGTCTTAACGGTAAGATTTTTAATTTAGAAAAAATAGGCCAAGAGTGTTCGAGTCTAGATTTCCTCGAGATTACTCTTACAATATGTTTTTGGATTGTTATAATAGGTTTGAGCGTGGAGAGATAAGTACCACCCCAACAACTCAACCCATAAAACAAGCGAGAACTCACTAACGCGTGGTATACATATAATAAAACTTTAAGTGGACAAATATAACTTAATAAATACTTAGCGCACTATACATTTCTCCCTTAAGTTTCCTAATATGTCCCTCCCATGTAAAATCTGAATTAATTGTTAAACCTAGATATTTTATTTGGTTTACTTTATCCAAAGCCGAGCAATTGCAATTATTAAAGTTTCCACGGCTGAACCTATGATAAATTATATTTCCAACAAAATTGCATTCTTTCCGCAGCCCAAACACCATAATATATTTTGTTTTTTCACTCAATACAAGAAAATTTTTATCAAACCAGTATATTAACCTGATTAGATCTTCTTGCATATCACAATGAATTTGTTTTAAATGTGTACTCGAATACATTAGAGAGGTATCATCGTCGAAGGCCGTGAGTCTGCCATTAAATTTAGCTTCACATAAATAATTAATGTATACAAGAAACAGTGTTGGGCCCAGCACAGATCCCTGAGGAACTCCGTGCCTAAGAACCCCTCTGTTACTGACCGTTTCGCCAATTTTAGAACATTGTTCCCTATCTCTCAAGTAGCTACAGAACCACTCCAGAGGTAATCCCCTTATCCCCGCGTACCACAATTTATTTATAAGTATTTTGTGGTCTACCGTGTCGAAAGCCTTCGTTATTTCTATGTATAAAGCCGCGTATGGATTTCCATTATTTAAACTTTCAAAAATAGGTCTAAAAAATGTCAAAAGTGCATCCTCCGTCGATAAACCCTCCCTGAATCCAAATTGGTTCTTACTGAAATAACTATGACAGTTAAAAAACGACACAAGCCGGCTCTTTACAACCTTTTCCAATATCTTTGAAAAACAAGATAAGAGCGAAGTAGGACGATAGTTAGCAACCATTTCCCTTTCACCCCGTTTGTAAAGTGTATAACAAGGGCTGATTTTAAACACTTAGGAAAAATGCCCTTTTCAATGCTAAAATTAAAAAGATAGGTAAGTACGCCAACAATATTTACAATATTACGCTTAATAACATATCCGCCAATATTATCTATACCCGGTGCTTTCCTGCATTTGAACTTATTAACTATATTTAAAACCTCTGTATTAGTTGTAGGCAACAAATAAATAGATTTAGCTATAAATTTAGGCTGAAAAAAGTTGTCAACAATATTAGAGTTTTGAATAGTATTTGGAATATCACTTTTAAGTTGATCTGGAATAGAAAGAAAGTAATCATTAAAAGCTTCCGCAATACTCAATGGATCTGTAAATTCTGCACCATTAAAGGAAATTTTGTCTATCTCAGATTTTGATTTAGGATCCTTTATCGCATTATTAATCAAACCCCACTGAAACCTCACGTCACCTGCAAATTGTTCGAAAAGAGCAACATAGAATCCCTCTTTAGCCTCCCTAAGATCTGATTTGAGTTTATTTCTAAACCTAACATAATATCTTTTAAACCTAACTTCATTAGGTTTGGCAATCATAAATTTAAACAATTTCTTTCTCAACCTACACCTAACGCAAAGTCTCTGCGTAATCCGAGGTTTCAACTCCTTTACTTTTTTCCTCCCTGTACTTAGTTCTTTACGGTTTTCCAGGGTTGAGCATAAAATGTCGAGAAATACCTGAAATGCCTGTGAAGGACAGTTTTGTGAATAAACCGACGACCAATTATTATAAATTAACTCATTAAGAAGTTTTTCGAAATTAGTTTTATAAAAAGGCAAAGAAACATTTTCAGTGTTCCGACCATAATTGAACTCGACTAAAACAAGTGAATGATCGGTTGTGTCCACATTGCAAACACTGGCCTTATACATTAACGACCGATTAAGATTATCACAAAACCTAATAAAAACATGGTCTATGAACGTCCTAGTATTTTGAGTATTATTATTATTATTAGGGGGTTGTGTGATCCACCACCGGGACCCACTGCACCTAAACCATGAGGTCCTCTGTGCCCCATGTCCAGACAGCAGTTCACATCAAACCCGCCCTTTTTGCGAAACGAAGGCGTCCATGGGGGCCTTCCTCTCGTATATAACTGGTGTCAGGGTATCCTTGTCCCAGATGTTTCTGCCTCATTGATGCGAGGGCATCACATTCGCATAGAACGTGGAAAGAAGTTTCCTCCTTCTCTCCACACCTTCGACATAATGGGTTGTTCTCCAGCCCCATTAGGTGGAGGTGCCTCCTCAGAGAGTTGCGTCCCGTCAGTAGACCGACCAACAACCTCACTTCTGGCCTGCCAAGACCCAGCAGTGTTCTGCTTAGGTGTCCATCCAGGCCTTCAATGAAGTCGTGTGAATGTCTCTGACCTCTTACCGTCTCTCTCCATCTAAGCAAGTGTCCTGATTGAAAATTTGTTTCTTACGCTTTCTTTCCCATAGCCTCTTGATATTCCTATCATTGGTTCTGGGCCCATCGGTGGATTTTCTGCTCCTCTCTTAGCCAGTTTATCTGTATTTTGAGTAACTCTTGTTGGCTCGTCAATAAGAGAAGTAAATCCAAAACTAGCCGTTAATCCAACATAATTATGAGCCATCATATTATCCATCAGAATATCACAATTAACATCGCCAATAAAAACAATGTTTTGAAAAGAAAGAGATTTGAAAATATTTTCCAAGTTATCTAAAAATTCATTAAAGGGTCGGAAATGAAACCTATAGGCCTAAACAGCAAGTAAAGTAAATCGTAGACCTGTAATCTATAGTTTTTACATTAAGTAAAGTCGTATCTTGCTCCTAGCGACTTCCATTTCTTTTTTTGCATCTGAAATCTTTCCTTGGTGGTCAACGCTTCAACAACGACGATGAGCTGGAAGAACATGGTTGAAAACACGGGCAGCAACCTTCTATGAAGAATTCATACAAAAATTTGCGCCATGCTACGACAAATGTCAGGGAAATCACTATGTAGAAAAATACTTTAAGGGTTGTAGATTGTTTTCAATAAATCGGTGTCCTGTATCGGTACACGATTTTGTTGTATTACCAAATGGAATTTACTTTTTGGTCATAGCCTACCTTTTCGCAAATAACGTACGTAAGCCTATAGTAAAAACCAGCAATAAAATCGGATACACGGTTTTCGAGTAAAGCACGTTGTATTTTACCTTTTTATATGAGTTGATGTACTTTGTAAACCTCAGTTCTCTCGCAATATTACGTTATTTGAATGAAATCTGTTTCGCAATGATAATAAATGCGGACAGAAGCAACAATAAAGAAACACAGATCAAAGATCGCGATGAAAGCGTCTACGCGAACGCCTGACCTGTGTTTTGTAAACACAGATTGCGTGTTCACCTGTCTGTCAATCTGTGCGCCGGGGGCTCTACATCTGTGCTTTGATTTCAGAGACCTCTGGTGGCGTTTCCTGTAAACATCAAATACTGAGAAATATCTTGGATTGTGGTAGACGTAAATCGATAGATTTGAAATTCATAATATTTGTTCAGCGGTTTATAAATAAACAAAACCGTGCCGGTTGGATTTATCTTGCAATTTGAAAGGGGTGTAGTTGGGAATTTAAATACACACTTTAAACAGACGTAATGGTTTTGTTTTACGAATTTAAAAATCGTTTATGTTACGGCCTAAAACCGTGGTGGGCATAAGCAATGAAGTTACTGTCCCAAAGCTGTGAAGCCTAAAAATATCAAATTATAAGTTTTCGGGAACAATTAATTAATGTTTTCCAATACAGATTTGGTTTATTTAATCCTAGGGACTTTGCCTCTACTCGTTTCGCTCACCAACCTCGGTGGTGACCCATGATGTAAATGCAGACAGATTATTGTATACTCTGATATTTTCACGGAATTGACGATTGAGTGAGCGGTGGCCTATTCGTGCTAATGTCTTTACAGAGATCGAAATAGACATAGTTCGCATTTCGGAATGCGTTCTAATTTCACCATTAATATTTAAATAATCAATAGTCAACGTTTCAAACAAATTTTGATATTATCAACTACAGAAAACAATAAAATATGTAACACGAGATGTTTGACTTATAATAGTCTACAGTAAGTTTTTTGTTTGCTTACCTTATAAAAAAAAAATAGTGTCAGCTGTTGTGAAGAACAATTAGCTGATTATAAATTTGCCAAATTGGTTGCAAATTAACGTGTTTTGGTTCGTTGTAGGCCTAACCTAAAATTATGTCAAGTTTTTGATCCGAATCAGCTGTTTTATTTATAACATGCAACAACAGATGTTTGAATTGAATTATAACACAGTAAGCAATTTTCGTAGATTTTTGTTCGTTTTAGCTTTTAGTTTGTTAATACTGTGTAGGCCTATAACCTAAAAAAGCTGTTGGTTGTGAATAATAATAAACTGATGCATAAACAATAAAAATATACACATTTATTTCCTAAGTAAAATGAAATTAAAATTTAATTATGGTACACTATAATACATAAAACATATACATAAACACACTGTAAGACTATGCAATCTTGGGCGATTTTTTCATGTAAGGTTTTGTATTTTAATTAGGACTACTGTGAAGTTATGTAAGGTTTTGTAAAGTCACTTTGAAAGTTTTGAATAGTAATATTTTAAAGTTTTGGGGGCTCCACCAGATCCTTATTACGGATCAAATTTTAGCTTGGCATGTGACGTACTCCTAAGAACTAGGTAGAAATAAGTACAGAGACCTTTTCACAAAATTATTAAATATATTCTGAAATTTCTGAAAATAATTCCTACAATGATTATTTTTCACAAAATAGTTTAATACATGTAAATGTGATACAATTAATTCTTACTCAATTTATATTTTCGAAAGTATCAAGTGAAAGTTTACATTCGTCTATGGAGGGCGGTGCTAGTAATTTAATTTCCCGCTCTCCTAAATTTTATTTTAAATCTATGTGTCTTAATTTTAATGATTGAATCTTAAATTTCTTCTAACTACTAGTACATAATAAAATCTGATATTACAAAATGTATAGATTTATTTGAATGAAATTAAGTTGCTTTGGTGACTGATTTCGATTACTTATGAGGTGTTTTAAACCCTCTTTTCAGTTAATCCAAATGAACCAGTCCCAATAAAATTATTTATAATGAATAATTATTTATTTTATTTCTAATTTATTTTAATGTTACTTATGATATAATCCTCTGGATTTTATGATTTCGTTTGTTACTTAATTTTAACCCTCGAGATCTGTCTTTACAATGAAATGAAATATTAATGCTACTTAGGCCTACATAATTTTTTGTTCCCCACTCTCACACACTTTGCACTTTTATTTGATTTTTATAAACTCCCTTATTGACTTTTATTAATTTTATGTTACACTTCACTACTGCACTTTATTCCTTGGTTTTGATGGTTCCTGGATCCATTTGATGTATATAACTTGATTGAAAACTTTGTTTAATGATTATAAAAATACTTAATAACTTTATTACTTGGATGATTTATCTTTGGTTACTGATGATGAAGTTACTTTATTAAATAATTGATGTAAAATGAAAATGATGCATCTCGAAAGGTTTGGTCTAGGTGTTCATTGATTGAATTTTAGTTGATGACAGACCTCGTGTTCTCTCCAAAAATTCCCCACCACACAGTTTCACGCATTTTAATTCTTTTTTGATTGGTCTATTTGAATTTTATATTGTTCTGATTGGCTTTTCAGTTTTACAGATTTGGCAGTATTTATCGCGTGTCTGCACTCGTTGATTCACACAGAATAACGCAAAGCAGTGTATTTGTGTCTTAAGTAATTTAAGCTGGTACATCCGTTGTAACTTCCTGTTGAAATACAAAGCTAGTCTGGCCTGTTTCTGTAGATTCATTTATTATGGATTTATTTAAAATTTATTTTATAATATTTTATTATAATTATTTTTTTATCGCTGATGTTAAAGACATTGGGTATTGGTGTTTCAAGTATTGGTGTTTACTTGCCAATACTTACAACACTTACACTCGCAAACACACACACATTCAAGAACATGCCTCAAAATCCACCCGAGCGCCCGAAACTACCCAAAACTGTCGCAGAACCAACAACCCAAAGCCTTCTTGAACTGAACACGGTCATTGATGCATTTTAAACTCTCCGGCAATGAGTTCCATAGCCGACATACCGTCACAGTGAAAGATTTATGAAATATCTCAGTTCTGTGCCTGGGTATAAGTAACAATGAAGCTCCTCGTCGTGTGTCGGTAGCATTTACATGTGAGCAAAAGACAAACCTTGCTGCCAGATAGCGAGGCAATCCAGTGAGCAGAATAGCGTGCAAAAACAACAAAATGTGATAATTTCGAGAAAAACTAAGTTTTAGAATTGAAATTTGTTTATAATATTTTGTCACATGATCGTCACGTTTTAAATCAAAAATGAACCGTAAACAATAATTTTGAGCACGCTGAAGTTTGTTACATAATTCCACAGTCATGTCATTGATAACAGTATCACAATAGGTAAAATATGGAAAAATTAATGTTTTCAACAGCTGCACTCTTAACATTAAACGGCAAGCAATCTTTTACTTTCTTCAGAGTGTGTATGCCAGCGAACACTTTATTGCACGAGTCAATAACTTCGTCTGTCCAGCTTGGACAATGGACTGTCCAGTTTATAGTTAGACCAAGATTTCTTACTTTAGAACAGTAAGGCAAATCATTGCCTTTTATTGTAAGTTTCGGCCTTAAATAAATTTTATTAAAAAAACGCCCCAGCAGAATACACGAAAGAAGATTACAGAACTGGAAGTCCAACATTGTATAGGGGTGAAGGCCTAAGTCGTGCTGGATATTTTTAACCACAGTTATCATTAGCGAATTTCCATAGGAAAAATGAGCTATTGAAGTGGCCCTTATGGTAAGGTCGGGAGTAGCAAATGAGCACCGATCATGGTCCCCAGAACACGTTTTGGGGTATTATTAAAAATCATATATATGTCTATGTAGGCTATATATGTGTTCGCACTCTAGCGGCCGCATTTTAAGTCCGATTTGGTCGAAATTTTTTACACATGTTGGTTGCCTACGTCGCTCGGACGAGTTCGTTAGCCAAACAAATACAACAACCGGTAGCACATTTTATGACCGGAAGTAACTATTTGTTGGGATTTTTCCTAAGAGAATGAATTTTTTAGAATTATTTCTGAATGCAGGATGTTATTCTGCACATTTTGTTTTTTACGCGACCTTATAGCTCCCTTGGTTCCCCTAAAATCGATCAAAACGTAAAATACCATAGAAGTACCCGGTTCAAAGCCATGTGGTGGATTTTACCATGGGGTTGGCGTGCGAAGCACGCAATGCAATGTCTATTGAAGATGCTCTGAATATGATGAATGGCATGCGAAGCACGCAATGCTTTGTGTATTGAAGATACTCCCAATATGCGGAATGGCGTGCGAAACATTTTGCGTTTCCCAAATTGTTGGTTGAAACCCAAAAACATAAACTTAATTTATAAAATTTGCTTAACTTACATCAGCGGTTCAGCTGCGTGGTCAAATTATTGTTAACTCCTGTTACATCATAAACACAATAATTTGTTTCAGAAATGTAATATTGGTTGGATTAGATGCTTATAGTAGGCCTATGATTAATTCTACACATTTTATTGTTTTCAAATATATGAAAGACTAGAGGGGTCCCCCGCGGCTAAACAAATGCAAACAGATTATAGTTTATTTCGATATTTTCACGGGAATGACGAATGATCAGGACAAAGATATCATATGACCAAAATGTGATACGATAAAGCAGTATTTCAAACTGGTCAAATAGGCCTAGTACGGAATAAAGCTAGCATCATTTTAATAGTGTTTGAACTATGATAGGCCTATAGTAAGCCTTTTTCGTTGATTGTGTTTGATATTACCTAACCTAAAAAAACTGTCGTTTGAGAAGACCAATTACCTGAATCTAAATTTTCCTATTTGTTTGCTATCGTAAAAATCTAAATGCTTTCAAGAAACTTGTATTAGCTCAGTATAGGTTTAAACTAAATATTTTGTTAAGCGTATGATCCCCAACAGCTGTTTTATTTATAACTAGCTGACCCGTACGGCGTTGCCCGTGGTGGTTGGTATTTTCAGTCTTTTTAATGTAATTGTATTCTTTTTAAGTGTTCAGTCAGTGAGTGGTATTTGGCTTTTATATATCTTAAATAATTAGCCCAATAATTGGTGTTTTAGTTCATTGTAGGCCTAACCTAAAATTATATTCAGTTTTTGATCCGAATCAGTTGTTGATCAAAATCAGCTGTTTTAAGCTTTTCATACGAACAGCTGTTTTTTGTGCCCCTGATAAAATCAAAAGAAATCTTTCTTCTTCTTCCTTAAGATTGACCTTCCATGAGATTAACATTGAAACTTTGAGGGCCACTGGGGCGTAGCCCTAATGTCCTAGGACTTCGGTAAATGGCCTAAAACCTTCCCAGGGTTAACCTGTGTTACTATGCAAAATTTCAAAGCAATCGGATGGACGGTTTGGTAACGCATAGGCCTAAAGGACAAACAGACAAACGTACAAACAGACAAACGTACAAACAGACGGACATACATTGAATTTTATATATATAGATATGTAACAACAGATGTTTGAATTTTAATACAGTGAGCCGTTCTCGTTTATTTTTCAGTTTGTTTTTATTTTGATAACCTAACCTAAACATACTGTTTGTTGTGAAAAATAACTGACTAATTATAAATTTGCTAAAGTTGATATGGTAGGCTAATGAATTCAACAAAAGTGCATTGGTTCAGAATAAATAGTCCACACCTAGAATTGAGTTGCCAAGCTTATGATTCAAATCTATTTTATCTGTTGTAGAGTTTGGGGTGAATACCCTTTATTTCAACCCTCAAATACTATGCAAAATCTTTGTTAGTGCATTTGGTATAGTGGGATGAAGAAACCCCGGAACCTTTAAAGCTCTAGCTATCATCGTTTTAACAGTACGTTGATTGTGAATCAGTCAGTCAGTAGGTCAGGAGGTCTTTTTTTGCATTATTTGTATATATATATATATATATATATATATATATATATACTACTAGGGAAAAACCCTGCGTACCCCGCACGCTAACCCCGTTGGAACCTTCTATACCCATAATCATGCTATGTTTTCTCTATAATAAAAGCGTAGGATTAATAATAACTCCAAAGCTAAGATAGTAAATAATGTTAAATGTCTAAATCAAATTACTTCGTATATTGTATAACAGCAGTTATAATAAAGGTTATAAGAACCAGCAAGGCTCAGTTCCATACTTTAAAAAAAACCTGACCTAAAAATTACAAATACAAATAATTGCTTCAAAGTTTGAAATCAGCTGTTAGTGGAAATATTTGGTTCATAATATTAGAGCAAACACCTTTTTATCTGTTATTTTATTCAATTGGTTGCTATGGTAATAAAAGTCAATACATATGTTGGTTCATCAATCTAGGCCTAACCTAAGATTTTTTCCGACTAAATTTACAAATATTTAAATAAAAAATGTTTTGTATCAAAATGAATTATAGCCTATGTTACTCAGAGATAGCGTAGCTTTTAATTAGTTAAACTATTTTTTCAATCGGTTCAGTAGTTCTAGAGATACAAACAAACAAATTTTACATCTTCATAATATTAGTATAGATATGGGCCTATAGATGTGTACAGAGACAGCAAGGTGGTTGGCGTGCGAAGCAAGCAGTGCTCTTTTCCAGTTTCCTGCTAAACATGATAAATACTAAGTCATACAATTACCTTTGCTTTCTTCGTGAAACAGAACACGTAGGGTTAAATTTGTGTCAATTTCATAGGCTAACGTTTAATTTTCACAAAAATATTCCTTATCTACCAACTGGTGCTAAGTCGAGTACCACAGCTAGTATTATAGACTATAAGTCAATCCTCCACAAACGCAGCTATAAGACCTTTAATTACGTAATCGAATCGACTAAACCGAATACACTTCCCGCCAACTACAAACCCCGCAAACAAATTGACAAACGATGAACTCGCAAATTGCCACCAGATGGTGTTGGTATAATTGTCACCCCCCTCAATCTACCCTTACACATCACAATTACGACCTATTGAATGTTGTAACTAAGGGTCATATCCAGTTACTAAGGGCTCCAACACCATAATATTTATGAGCTACTTACGCGCATAAACCGCGAAATGCGAATCTATTCCTTGGGTGTGATTCCCTGGCGGTTTGTTTATTAAAAATAATGACGTATCGTATGACGTCAGATCACCGCCTTGTAGAGTAAATATTATGTTATTGGCTTCTGGATACAGATTGCATATACGTTTGTGTAATCATGTTGGCTTAGCCGATCAAGGCAGCAATTTGATAGTAATATACAAGATAGAAGGATATTACTTTACTATCCACAGTTAATTTGTTTTTTGAACTCATTTTTGATTATCTGTAACCATGACACTGATTATATCATATTTAGCATACCTTTACGACATTATGAGACTTACTTGAAACTTTATGATACGCGTTTCAGAACTTATATTCCATCTTCAGATCTTCCGACTATGCTCTTCAACAATGAGATAAAGGTGTGCCGCACCACTCGAGTAAATACATCGAACTCAACTTTGAGAAGGCTTGCCTATGATATTTTGTACATGTTTACCAAATGGCAGTCTTCCATTTGATTTTCACCATATGCATACAACAGTTAACTTTTCAGTCAACTTTAATGCGTAATTATATTATATGCAGTCCTATTAAAGCGACTGTACGTACGTACGTGAGTAACAAAATAATACAGAGCATGCGCATAGCCGTGTAAAATAACGATCATTTTAAAGATATATGTTACTTTATAAATAAACAACAACAATAATCCCCACTTTAACAGATATATATAACAGCTGATTTCACTCATTTTCTGTAATACTTTAACAAAACCTAGCCTAGATTATATTTTGGGGTTATGTTTACAAGTTAACAACTTCAATCAAAAGAAACTGGCTGGGTGGTGGTTGTTTTTGTATATGAGTTTTTAAAAACTAATTTAAGCAGCTTTGAGGTTCGAAATCGTTAAAATGTACGTGTTTTTACAATCCTTTTTGTTTACTTAATTTTGTACAGCCTGAACAATAACTTAGGCCTACTAACTTAAAATTATATTTTGAGGTATCACTAGCTAGGGCTAATGGTCTGAATTATTGCTATTTTAAAAGGATCATAAATGTTTTCGCTTCCATTAATTTACAAATATAGTGTTATATACTAACTGGTGTTGAAAATTTAAGTTATCAATAATATAGTTTGGCCTAAATTACTGTATTTAAAATCGTGGATTTAACACTTGATTAAAATGTATGATCCTTTGATTTGTTCTACAAAATTTATTTCAGGTGTTTGGGTAAAATGTTTAATTGTAGGCTCTGAACATTTACCATGCTGAAAATCACTGACAGCATATACCCACCCAGTTAGATATAGTTTGTGTTTGTTGGCCTGATTAGTTTCTTCTGAAAAACGAAGTAAATACAAACAATATTGTAGCTCTGTAGAACTATTTCGTTATGGTACGTTTTAACGACGATGTAGCTTAGTTTGAAGAAGGAACATATTATCCGAAACGAGTAACACTAAAATGTTGTTACTTAATATTTAATTCATTATTTATACACAGGCTGTCTCGAAAGTTTTGCCACTCTCAGAGCGTATTCTTCAAGTAATAATAATGGCAAACTAAACACAAAGGAATCTAAAAAAAACTCTTGTATCAGACAATCCGCCATTATTATTTTTGCACATTTTTGTAATTTTAAAAGTACTCAAGTACAAATAAGTTATTCAAATTCATATGTGATCATTTTACAAGTGTTCTATAAACAAACATTAAATTTAATGTTCTGTGTGAAATGAGTTTAGAACTGCGCCTACAATTCATTGTGATACTCTACCGCTGTAAGTATATGCAGTTGCCTATATGTTAGGCGCAACCTCGTATTGCAATGGCTCTATTGTTGACCTAGCCATTGGAACCTTGTTTCTCTTCTGCGGATTTGAATTGAGAAGTTTCCAGACGCACGGCGCGTGGCCGTAATAGTGTTGTCAGTGCTGCTAAACGATATATTTAGAATTTCATTTCTAACTAATTTTTGTTTGCTTACAATTTTTGTATTTTTTAAAAATTATTTATAAAAAATAGCTCTATTAACGTAACTCATAGCTTCTATTCAACACTTCATGAGTTATTCAGATGCTACCTCCTAGCAAATCCTTTCTACTCTGTAGAAGACCTTTCCAGAAGTAGACCTTCCTAAACCCAATCTGAAGGTGTCAGGAAGGGCTTATTTGTTTGGAAATATATTAATTAACTGTATTTTGTATCATATTTGTGATTTTGTGTACATCTACCTTTTGTTTTTGGTACATTTTATTTGTATAAGATATGTAATAACCACGACGTGTCACATGTTTCATTTGGAACAAATACCCAAAAAGGTGACGAAATAAATAAAATACAATTAATGACGAACAACTCATTGAAATATACGATATTTCTAATCATAAATATATAAATATTTCTGACCGATACGTTACGGACCTGTGTAAAGGGACCTTTTTCTAGGTCGTGTTTGAACTCGACCGTTCGGTATTTCGTCTGTCTGTTTGTTACGTGATTACGACCAAAGGCGTTGTTTGTTTTCTTCAAATTTGGCATAAATGTGCCATGAAGTCAGGAAAAACGACGTATATGTAGCGACTTAAATTTTTTGTTTTGGTTTTTGAAGGCGAAAACCCTAGGTGGTTATCATTGCCTCCTTTAAATTTAAATGCGTTCTAACATGGTGGTAGTTTCGATGGCCCCGTAGCATTAAAAATCTGTTTATTAATAGAAAGAAAGAAACAAATGTAAAACTGATTTGACCCAAATAAAATTTAGTTAAGGTGTATTTAAACATTGAGTTCAACCAAAATTATAAACATAAGGAATAAATAAATATAACAGGTAGGCCTACGCTCTAAACAAGAAAAATCTTAAAAAAGCACTCGTTTAAGGAACATTACCAATTTTATATCGACCGTTCCATAAAAATAATTAAATAGTGTGCTTAAGACCACACGTTGGAAGTGATAACTTCTATGACCAATTTATATTTTTTTGTCCGTACTAATATTAGAGGAGGAGGAATAAGGATAAAATAATTTAAAACATTAATGACTTTGCTGACTTTGGTATTTAATATACATATAACACAAATATCATATATATATATATATATACATACATACTATATCTCGAGCGGTGACGGTCGCGAGTTTGATGCTTTTTCCTCTCCCAATAAGAAGTGCTATGTAGTATATTCGCGTTGCGTACATACATATATATATATATATTTAAATATCTTAACGCTTTTGGCAGCCTCAAAAAATCAACCTATGTGGAAGCCACCTTAGAACATTGTGTATATGTAAATTTTACGGTGAATAGTTTGTAATTATAACATCGGTATACCATTTATCTGATTTGTTAAGTTGCATTATATTCCTATTCTGAATTAGCAAAGTTGGTCCTAAATGGCTGCCTCAAAAATCTGTACCTATCTGGCGCATAAGAATTCATAGGCCAACTAACTGCCGTATTACCATATACAAAGGCTGTATGGCTGCCAGCGGCGTTGCCAAATTTCCTTTAGACTTTTTTGTGCACGCTCAATAGGTAACTTGCATTGAGTGATAGGCTCATATATGATCTATGTATTTTTGAAGACTTTTTAGAATTGTATTGATCTGGAAACTTAGCACAATGATAATGGACACTAAACACTATTTTAATAAGTATTCAGTAGACCGCTGCTGTTCCTGAGGGGCGGTCTAACATAGGCAATAAGAAAATATTTAATCAATGCATGGTTCGAGTTGTACTATTAGAATAGTGCAATTCCGTAAGCCCGAAATTAAAAGGTTTATCGTAACTAAAACAGCATGGGTTTAAAGTTTATAATAAGTTCAACCTCAGGCATAATCAACACGCATTAATAATGTTTACAACGTATGAGGTAGAACTTTTTAAACTCTGCACGTCAATATCTGAAATCGAACAATTTTTGAAAGTTCGCAATGGCTCGTTAATTTTAATGACGGACGACCGCAAACTTGATCTCACAAAGTTTGTGCTCATCAAAATAACAGCAGATTAGTGTGGCATAAATTTTCAATATTGATTTCTTTGAGATAACAACTAACTTTGGCACACAAAATTTCATAAACCTAACCTATGCAAACATTTCATAAACCTAACTTATGCAAACATTTCATAAACCCAACCTATGCAAACATTTCATAAACCGCAGCGCTACTCACTTAACTTTCATGAACTAATATTAAACAAAAATAATTAAAACTATGACTAATTTTTCGGCCTTCTGAAACTTAAAACTTAGGTCTGTTTTAATGTTATAAGCAAGAAATAGAGGTTCGGCGATCTGGCTGTTGCCGTATGCGGCTGCTAAATGGCCTGGCAGCCATATAGCATACGTTTTTCCCCATGTATGGCAGTCAAACAGCACCAAAATCGTGCATATTCATTTATCATAGAGGCATCAGTTATACCCCTAAATGGTACCTAAAGAAAATACCATGCGCTTTACATTGTTTCTTTAAGCAGAGGCATACATATCGAAGGGAGAACATGAGATTTGAGACTAATTCTGCCGAGAGAAAACTTAGAAAACTGAGAAAAATTACTCATACTTCTAAGAACCTCAGCTGTACAACCGGAGGAACGGATTTAGTTTACTTACCTCCAGACCGAAAATAAGATAACATAACTTACAGTTAACGCAAACTAGGAGTGTGTTTGGCCTAAAGGGGTTGTCATCTCAACCTTTAGGTTGTCGCTTCTCGCCCAACCTACCTTCTTGGTTGAACAAGTTCCACAAAAAGTAGGTTCAACTAAGAATGTTATAACTCGTTAATTACTGCGGCTCTCTTTCTTATAACTTTACCTGCTTGCATGCAATATTTATATAAATAAGTATTTAACCTTTTAGAGAAAACTATAGCAAATGTAAATAAGTAGTTTTGTTTCATAGAAAAAATATAAAATGTTATAATAATTGTGATAAAAAATGGTAAAAGTTTTTTATAAACTAAAAATGATGACATTAACTCTTCAAAGCGAGAATAGTTTCATTTAATTTTAATAATTTCTTATGAGGGTTTAAAAGCATATTCCAGTGATCAAAATTTGTTTTTATTTTAAAACAGCAATACAGTAATAACTTTCTTCCGTATATATACAAAACAATCATACCAATCGGTTTAGTAGTTCTTGTGTCTTGTAATGATACGTGTCGAACTTATTCATACCATAACTATACTTTTTTGTTTACCATGGGTTATTATATTAGGTGCTATATAGGCCTTCTTCTTATACTGTAGACTCTACATTTACATGTTGAAAATACCTAACGACATAGACCCAGTAAGATATAGTTTATTGTTTGTAGGCCTAAGTAGTTTCTTCTGAAAATCGAAGTAAACAAATATGATTGAAAAACATTTTGTCAATGAATTTTAACCTCGAAAAAGATCAATATAGCCTACATTAGTTCTATAACAGTTTTAAAATACCTATACATGTTCTACGTGAGAAGAACATTGCATTTAATATTTTGTAATTACTAAACAGGATTTTTACTATAATTGTACACATTTAACTGATCTGCCGTGCCGTGATTTTTCCCGGCATCTTACTAGTTTAATATAGGCATATTAGTGTGTTAATATTATAGGTACATTTTTGAATTTTTTTTAAAACAGTTCTTAATATAATTTAGTTGTCAAAATCAAAATAAAACGTAATAACTACACTGTGAAAGTATAAATTAAACCATAACATTTTTGTACGCTTAAATACAATCATACAAATATTGCTAATTATGTACCATCCAAGATTCAGTTTTAAATGTTCGCGTTTAAAGGTACAAAATGTATTGTAAAATTAACTCACTAAATGTATAACTAACTGATTTTATTTTAAACAATAAGTTCCACACCAATTGTTTATGGGACAGTTTAGCCATATACAACATTGTAAATTAAAATCGACTTCGCAGCAATATGGGTGACAAGTGGTTGTCTAGGCTATTAATTCTACCATCTGAAAGACATTTTCAAAGCAATTCCAAATGACGGCATTATCAACCAATTTGAGCTGACAATATCAAGAAGAAAACAACTTTCATTGTATAAATCGTTCAAAGACTCACAGAAGTAGTAGTAAATGCTACACAATTTCGTGTTTAACTTTTTAATTTCTTAGAAATAGCCAATGTAGCAACAAAAATACTGATTTTGGTCACTATGATCTTCAATTTTGCTAACTTATACAGTACCGTATTATTTGTCAACAACTGAAACAATATTATATTCACAGATTTACAAATGGGGAAATACCCTAAAAGGCCGTAGTTACACTTTAGAATTGAATATTGAAAGTTGTAATTCATAATATAAATCTTAGAAGAAGAATAATGGGAAACACATTTGACGGTGTTATTTCTTTATTACAGATATGACATTAAAATGTGTTTATATTTGTCACAACATCACTGATAAATCGGTGATGCATGTGTTGCGGTAAAGACTATACTAACCAAACAAGTAAAATGTGACTGTACTTCGTTGCTTTAAGAAGGAAATGATAACATATATATTGGGAAGGGGACTTGACCTCGTTTACCTAAACAATATCCTGTTTTTTGTTACTGTGCCATCGCCCCAGCGGTCGTTCTAGCCCAACCATTTTTTAACAGTAATTTTAAGATTTATATTTTAGTAAAATCAATGTCTTATTAAATAAAACTGCAAAAGTTATTTAGCTTTGGGCTTTGACTGTAAATTGACTTATACAGACTCGATTATTGAAAAAAGCTACCATAAGTTGCAAATTTAAATAAAATATTAATTCTTTTTTAATTTAACTCATAGCAATATTCTGTGCTGTCACTTTAAATGTGTCCAGGTAAAATATTTAAACATAATATATATTTAGCACAATATACATTTTTGTTTGGCTTATTTGACCTGTTGTTAGTAGGTCTATCCTTACGCAACATTAATACTGACATAGTTTATATGTACGCTATCAACGTGAAATTTGACATAGTTATAGAATGCATGCAACATAGATTTCAAAGTAAAATATATTTTTTACCTCATCATTAAAGAGGGCTAAAGGACAGGAGAAATTATATTTCTGTGATACAGTCGAGTGATACTTTATAAGATTAATTAAGATAAGAAAACTAAAATAATCGTAATATTAGAAACGGTAATTGTATTGCGAAAATTGGCTTCTTAAATTAACAGTTTTCAATTTTGAAATTCATGGACTTAAAGGACAAAATCAAACTGGATATGAATAAATATCAATTGTGATGTGTTACTTTAAATGGTTTGGAAAAAAACAGAAACAATACAGAATTAATATCACAAATACTGTGATCAGTAAACTACTAACATGAAAAAGCTTTAAATACTATCGTTTTAATTTAAAGTTTTTACTAAGTTTTACTTTCACTTAATTACAATGGCAATGTTGCGAGCACCTTAGAGGAAGCTACTTACCTAATTTCATGCCAATTCGTTCTTATAGGGATTTTTATTAACTTTCCTCCCCCCCCCCCCCCCCCCC
>JAGFPH010005501.1:65670-90503 GCA_018207615.1 Philaenus spumarius | reverse complement strand
CAAAAAAATGAAAAAAACGCCTGGAGATATTAGGGTTTAGTACCTACATACCAAATTTCATGAAAATCGGACCAATAGTGTCCTCTCTGGTCGTGTATACATACTGACAGACTGACAGACAGACACCACTCTAAAAACACTTTTTTGGGTTCAGGGAGCACCAAAACAAAAAATTCCACTAAAAATATTTTTGGGTTCAGGGAGCACCAACACAGATAATTGCACTAAATCATTTTTTGGGGTTCTGGGAGCACCAAAACAGATAATTCAACTGAAAATTCAAATTCGAACATTTTTACGAAAACAATACTTTCTCCATATACTACGTATAGGGTGGAGAAAGTAAAAAAAGTATAATTTTAGACCTTTTTAGATTTTTCATCAAAACGCTTGAGTTAATCGGCTGCAGATTAGTCAATTTTTTAAATATAGTTTTTAAAATAAGTATAGCAAAAAACAATTGTGTTTTTAACTTCTGTACCAATTTTTAAATCGATATGTTCAAAAATGTCGAAAATGGAGTCGTTGAATCCAAAGGTGTTATAGTTAAAACGAGATACAGTAGGTAAAACAGAAGACTATTTTCAAGCGTCTCGTTCTTAAAAATAACATGAAAAAAATCGTTCATACTTACTAAGAATATTTATACTGGTGTACTCAACTTGTAAAACAAATTTGATGTTGATATTCCAAAAATTTACGAAACTGGAATAGATTGAAATTAGTTTGTGGGTCCGGTACTCAGCATAAATGTTTAAAATGTATCTTTTAACTCCTATATCAAGTTTCAATTCGATATATTAAAATTTGGCCAATTTAGAATGAGCCAACGCTTCATATATGAATAAGATGTCCCCTTTTAGTGATTTCCCCTGCAGCAAAATACATACCTGTATTTTCGAATTTTTTCCAGACAAACCATTGCTCGGACGAAATAAATACATATGACCTTTTTTGTTGAAAAATATCTCCCCTACACGGTGGTATATTTATTTTTCTCTACCTTCATCCCAGCTCGAAATATTAAGGATAATCGAAACAAAAATTATAATCGATTTTTTTTCGACTTTGGGAAGTCGATAGACTGGTAAACTTTTTTTTATGTTAATCTACATACTTTAAGGTACTTATAAAAAAAATCAGCTGTATTGAAAATTACTGGTAGTTGTAACCTATACCGACTGGGCTATATACACATGTGTACTATATACAGTAGAGCGTGACGCAAAAATACGTGACGGTAAAATCAGATTCACCGACCGCAAAATGTTTTGTACGCGGTGTGCTCATAGAAGTTTACTCTTCAAAAATATCCAAGGCTCTAATAAATTATACGTTGATGGTGTAGTCCAGTGAAAACAGCTTTACAGTTTAGCGTTTTAGATCAGGGAAATTAGACCAAATTCCACCGACAGTATGGATCGACATGGGGTTTTCTGCATTGACGTAATTCATTTGAACTAATAAGCCATTGCCGTCTATATTTTTTGATTTAGATTTAAATTGTAAATAAAAACAAGATGAAAAGATGGAACACTTTGTCGAGACTTCGGCTCGTGTTTCTTTTTCAAATACTCAAAAATGTGACGTTTCTGTCACGCACGTCACGTTGCTGTCACGCTAGAAAGCTGAACAGTTTTTCAACTCTCCACAGTAAAATTACTAAGATTATGGCAACACCAGAAGTTTTCTACGACGTCTGTGAGTGCATAGACAGACAGACACACGGACTCAAAATTTTGCATTGCTTTATCGTGTTCAGAGACCTCGAAAACGTCGAAAAGGTCATAAAAAGTGGGACTAAATTTTTTAGAATTTTCGCAATATTTCAATACTTTGGCATTTTATTGCGAGCCGAAGTAACAGCCGTACTTAACTTGAAGACTAATAAAACTAGTTTGTATTACGTGAGAAATTCACCACAACGAGAAGCCCACGCAGATTGTTATCACATTAACACCTATCAGGACCAGTTCTATGCGGTTATATTCTTACAACTTGTACTTTATTATATTTACATAAAACCTTACCGTATTAAAATACCACTTCTTGCTGGGTATTTTGAAAAGAATTTACATTCGTGCGAATAAGCATTTTAAACCTGACTAGCGCTAACTCCTTTGCCCTCCGGTTGGTGTAATTGTATCTGTTCGTGTTTGTACTACAACATAAGTGTTTCATATTAAACGCCATGATACTCTCAGTTATAGTTTTAACGAAACAACAACAAAGCCTACAGTCAATATAAGAAGTTTCACAAAAGCGCTAAGAATTAAGTAATACCAAAGAGTTTAGTTTTAAAGGGACTGTTGTAACTAAACTAGAACTCTTACGGAACACCCTATATAGTAAATGTAAGCATGAATATGATTTAACCGTGGGCAAGTCTCCAAAAACCGACATGCGAAACCGACACCTGAAACCGACAAGCTTGTAATTGTAAGTAATATAACAATAAAGAGTTTATCAAATAATTAATTTGTCCGTGACGAGTGTGGTGAATCTGTCAACATTGTCGCTATTCTTTCGTGACACATTCTTGTGTCGGCGGCTTCTGGGGTTGGCCGTATATTTTAACATTCAATAAGACGTAGCCGTGGGTAACTTACCAAAACTCGACGCGTATAATTTTATGTAAAACTACCAAATTATATGTAAAATATTATAATTTAAAAGGGAGTAATACAGATTTACCACAAAATATGATTTAGCCTTAAGAACACTGTGATGGTTGTGGTGTATCTTGGTAACAGGGTCAGATAGCTTTCGTTATTATTGATGATAGATCTTCCCAAACTGTCTGCATTCGTTAATAATGATGATAAATCTTTCAACACTGTCCGTTAGGTTTCATAATTATTGTTGTTATCATGGAAGACAATAAATAAATCATATTTTATGTTTATTGTCATTCGTTGGAACTATAACTCAGTCAGAGTCAAGTCAAGCCACCAAGTGCGCAGTTTTTGTTTTCTGATGATACGTATGTAGAGATTAAATAAATACGATTTCGAATTCTGTATAGAATGAAATAAAGGATAAAGTAGACATATTTATAACAAATGGCCTGTGAAATTATATTGGAAAAGTTGTAGTAAAAACAAGTGAACAAAAAGTATCTTGTGTTATTCAGGTACTACGTTTTATATTTAATGCTCGGAACGAGTGAAAAATATACGGTATCTGAGTTGACTACAGCTCTCCAAGTGGCAGAGCTATCATTGAGTTTGTGTTCGTTTCATTCTTCCGCTGGCAAGTATAGGCAGCTTCAAAAGGCGGAAACTAGAGGGTTACCGACGTAACCCTGACTGTAATCTTACTGAAATGCGCATTCCTGATAATGTATGTGAGTATGTGTTAGCAAACACAAATTTCTCTCGCACATTCAAAATTAACGGTTATATTATTTTCTAGTATTCCTGCGAGAGCAACAAGTTGGTGTGATAACCACCAGAGTGCAGGATATACACTCGAGTAGGAACACAAATTCGACGCGTGAATGCTTCCACAATAAACAGATTTTTTCGTCAACATTGTCCAAATTTATTGAAATTACTTTTGTTAGAAAGATATAATTATATTTCGAATGTGGTGAGCTTTTTTCAATTTTGTTATTTGCATTATCGAACAAGACAAAATAACAAACTTTGATTTTTAGTCAAAGAACAAATTTTATTTAAAAAAAATTACAAAAAGTAAATGATATCGGACAGTCCTAACCTTTCAAATAACATATTCAGAATAATTGTCTCATCATTATTACTAAAGTAAACTTGTTACGCTTTTAACATTGTTCTTATGGGAGTTGAAATGCAAGGTGGTGGCTGGGTCTGCTGACTAGTGTTCGTAAATTGGTTGCTTCATACAGGAAAAGAAAAAGTAGTTCACCTGCCTCTGTAATATCATCTGCAATGGCACCACTAGAGTAGAAACGTTTGACACATACCAATAGAGAAGAGTTGGTTTCGAATAGCTTCAACAGTTGCTTCTTCCCTTTGCCATAAATCGCACTTTTAGAATCGCATCCACTGAATCCATGGAAGAAGAGAATGTATTCTTTTATATTAAGATGTTACTGCTGCAAGGTATGAGGTGAAAATACCTTCCTCCTTACTCGACCAATAGATGGCTTCAATAAGAGTACATATAGGCTTATCTGGCAGAGCATGAGCAATAATTAACACCAGTATATCTACATCCTGAGTAACGACGGTAAGAAGAAACTTCTCAGACATCGCTACTGTTGTTTGAACAATCACAACGTCAGCATCACCCACACACACCTTGACTGCAATGTTTTTTCTTGTAATTTAGCAGCCAACATCGCAATCAGTTGTCTCTTGTTTTCGCTATTGCTTAGAAAACTTTCTTGATTTCCACAAACAATACTTGCTTCTGTTATGTGGAACTTTGGGGAGAAACGTTTTTCCCTTCTTTGGTGCTCACTTTCTTTTATACAGTTTGAGTCATTGTACCCATCAAACACTACTATAATTGTCTCAGTTTTAAAGTTATTATGCACATACCTTACATAAGTGTTACAAACATCACGATAAGTGAGACAAGTTTTGTCCACCTCACTGCATGTGACAAATAACCACTATCGTTGACAAAGCAGTCTGTTACTTGTTTGTATGTTTAACAGTACAACTTAAATTTTAGTAGGCTACTTCTGAACTGTAAAATTACTGTATGTTATGTCATGAATACCATACAATCTCCTCAATACGTGGTTCTATCGACACATAAGTTCTTTAAATCGTTCCTCGTGCAGAAACCCCTATAAAACGACACCCCGCATGACCTAAGTCTTCGAACATTGATTATTTTGCTCCCCCCCATCCCCTACCCCAAAAAAAATACATTTTCCACCATTGCTATAAAAATTATCATATGAAATAATTTAAGTATATTTTAAAATATCTTATTTACATTTTAAGTAGAAAAATAATTAGGAACAAGCCAACAAAGCTAAATAAACCTGTGCAGTTATCCAATCTTTCACCAACAAGTGCAGAGGCTCATCAGCATATCAACCGTGTATATTATCAAATTCAAACTTGGTTAGGGAATGATTTAGAACCCCTAAATGGAGTTTGGTAATGCGAAATGAGCTCCTGGACCGATAACGACAGTATTACCACCAGCTCCAGATGAATTACTAAACACAGTATTTTGTAACTGCAAGAATGGTTGTGGTTTGCGCTGCGGATGCAGGAAATCGGGGTTGCAATGCTCTTTAGCTTGTGGCCAGTGTAATGGGCAAGCTTGCCTCAATGCTTCATCGTATCAAAGCGATCTTGACGAAGAAAGTGCAGACCCAGAAATCCTTGAAGAGTTAGAAACAATTATCCTTGATGACAAAGATGATGATATTGAATTGGAATACTTCGAGCGACTGGAAGACGATGATGAAGAAGAAGAAGAAAATTGAGACTCAAGAACTTCAAATTATCAAAGTTTTTGTAAATTCTCCTCGCATTTGAACTTTAAGTAAATTTATGCAACATAACATTGCTAAATAAAGATAAAATTCAAAAGTATTTACTTTATTCTTTTTCTACTTAAATTATAATTAAGTTATAATTAAAATACACTTAAAGTATTTCACTTAACAATTTTGTGATTACACGAAGTAGGTAAATATTTAAACGAATATATTATATTCAATAAATATTATGTATTAATTACTAAACAATGCAATTTAATCATAATTATGAATTTTTTAAAGATTTATTGACTTTATACTATGTTTTATTTCCTGGGACTTACGGTTGACCTTTTATTATATTATGTATGGGTATGCGCTGCGCGCTCTCCTCGCTCTATCTCAAAAACGGTTAACCGTATAAAAAATGTTTTGAACAAACTTTGTAGAGAATTTTATGCTCTAAAATTTGTATAATATATGCAAACAGCATTGAAACCATAGAAAGCGAGATATTTGCGAAAAACTGATTTTTGTGACCTTTGACCTTGAATATCTTGAGACGCGTACACGAGATTTTATAAGACTTTTGAGAGATCTTTTAGAATGCCAAAATAAAGGTTTATACGAGTTTACTCTCTCATTCCGAGTTGACCCTCTTTTTGGCTTAAGTGACTGGACTATTACGAGACATCCTGTATAAACAGATTTTATATATTTTTACTGCCAATGCCATCTGTATATTGTTATAATGTATTTTTATCGGTTTAGCTATTTCAGGAATTATTTTGATGGTTTAACAACCAGTTGAGTAATTTTCAGTTAAATCGCAACTTACAAACAATCGAATAAATAAATATAGTATGGATTCGATACACTTTATTATACAAAAATAATTGTTATGTGTTTCTATATTATACCTATGGAGTATGATAATATTTGTTGAAAGCGTCTAATGCCAACATTCTATTTCAAAAAATATTTGTGCTTTTTTTTAAATTAAATGAACAAAATTGTAATGGTTAATTTACGAAAACCATAATAGTTATCTCAGTATTAATGGTTACCTTTTAGTTAATACTAAGTTATCAAAAGCTTGACAAATATCAGCCAAAGCCTAAAAACTGTGGAGATACAAATTAAAAACAGATGCAGCGATGCATTCGAGGTTAACTCGTACAATATGAACAGCACTTTTAAATTGGGATAGCGAAAGTAGCCCAAATACAAAAATGGGTGTGCATATGACCACACAATAGAAGTGAAAACTTTTATGCGAATTTTACAGCGTGTAAAATGAATATTTATTAACTACTGGATTTTATTAACATTTCCCAGTTAATAAATAATTACAATTATTTTCAAATTTTTAGTTCGGTTTGCTTTTAAAGCGTATTTTTTAGTTTGTAACAATTTTGTATTTTCTTATTTTTTAGTCTGGGGACCATGATCAGTGCTCACTTACTACACCCAACAAAATTAATGAGCTCCCGAAGTTTTTGTATATCGTCGTGAATCACCCTGTATACAAAGTTTTTAATGACACCCGAAAACGTGTTCTGGGGACCATGATCAGTGCTCACTTACTACACCCAACAAAATAATATTGCATTGTCATCGGTCCTTGATAAGTGTGCAAAGTTTCAAATCAATCCGACTTTTTGAAGGGGGTGAAAATCACGTCGTGTTCTGGGGACCATGATCAGTGCTTACTTACTACACCCAACAAAATTAATATTGCATTGCCATAGGTCCTTGATAAGTGTGCAAAGTTTCAAATCAATCCGACGTTTTGAAATATAGGAAAGTATACGAATATACGAAGAAGAAAGGTATAAAAAGGCACTTTCCGGATTTTACTCCTAACGCGTGACGCGGTTTCTCGACCGACAACCCATCCCGATTATAACGGGCGCAAAGAAGTATAACTTCAAAAACCTCTTAGTACTTTTTAATGGGACTAGAAATTAAGGTACATATTAAATTTGTTATCGTTGAAAAGGCTCGCATGATTTTTTTCTGTTTCTAGCCAAATTAAAATGACTTTGCTTGATTTGGCTTAAGTGTATTTTGAAAAAACAAAAAATCTGTTTCTACAGAAGAAAGGTAAAAACTCCTTAAAATTCCTTCAATTAGGCGACTTGATCCGAATTTAATATAAAACAAGAAGATTACCATTCTTCCAGAAACGTAATCTCCAAAGCCTCTTAGATAATTATACTGCCAAATACTGTTGTTAACACCTCACACTTCATCAACACCCAGGGGCTTAATCGAGCTCCTGTTTCGAGGCGTTATTGGAAAACAAAATTGTAAATGATTACATAGAATCAATCAAAATTTAGGTGTCGAAATTCAGTGGAGCTGTTAATCAATTTTAACGTCCGAAGTGTTCAACGTCGAAATAAATCGATTAGTTAAATTATTTGATGACAGGTCTTGTGGTCGATTCTAACATATCTACGTTTTTGAAGTCTGATTCCGTCACATAATGACTCGGTTATTATGACGAAATTTTAGTTCTAAATGCAAAACAGTTATAAAAATGTGATACAAAATAGTTTGGGTAATTCTTTAGTCGTGACTAGCTTGGACACAGGTGCGAAAAGTGTGTTTTCCTCCAGCTACTACTTTAACAGGTCTTCTGTCTCATTAATACGGTAAAAAGAACAGCTGATCATCCGGAGGCGAAAAAGTGTCCGTATATATATATATATCACGCATTGAGTTTACTTTGTAACGTATATGTATTCAATGCTTTTTATATGGCCACGTTTCCGCCCGCTAAATCATATGTTAGTAAAAAATCTGTTTAAATAACAATGCATCAATGAACTTCCTTGTCTGTGAATGTATGGCATAAACTCATTTGTTTTTGTAAATATGAATGTCCATTTTACTTTCTCACTATACTATAGTATAGAGAAAGTATAGTTATCGCAAAAAAATCGATTTTGAGATTGTTGTCGAAATATCCATTTTGGGACCCCCTGAGTCCAAAAAAGTGGTTTGTACAAAATGTCTGTCTGTATGTCTGTATGTATGTCTGTATGTTTGTATGTATACAAAGTTAGAGCGAAAAGTATTCGATCGATTTCAAACAAATTTGCATCAGACATGTAAAGTAAGACTGTATAGATGCACGAAAAACCGTTTTGAAAAATTTTGAAAAACAACCTCCTTTTTGGCAAAAAAACCCCCAAAAAAATCTGTTATTATTTTTTTATAAAAACAAAGGGCTTTAACTATTTTGATTAAATTTGGCTTATTTGTAGCCTTTAATGTACCCTACCATATGCAAAAAACCGCATCTTTCTAAAAATTCTCGTTTAGCTAATAATAATAATAATAACTGATTTTTGGTGATTTTTTTGGCCATAAAGAAAATTGTTTTTCAAAAATTTTCAAAACGCTTTTTCGTGCATCTATACAGGCCTAATTGACGTGTTTGGTGAAAATTTGTTCGAAATCGATCAAATGGTTTTCTCTCTAGAAAATAATAATAATATTTATTACTTAATCTTTTACTTTAATAAAAAATAACCTCTCCTACCCCACCCTACAAGTCATAGTGAATCTGTTTAATAATTTAAATGTGTTTGTAAGAAAGTATGTGCCAGTTCCTGGTACCATTTTTTCAATAAAATTTCTTCCATAGGAAAATGCAAATTAGTAAATTAGGAGTTCAAACTGGCGTTTCAAAATGGCAACTGTTTAAAATTTCAAAAATAAATGACACCAAAACCGTACACTTTAACAAAAATGTCAACATACTTTTTTTAGCCTTTTTAATTCCCTATCGGATGGTGTACTGTCAAAAAAATCGGATGAAGGATAAATAGTTAAGTTAAAGGTAATAACAGCATACGTACTCACAATATTGTTGTGTTTACCGTGTTGGTTTAGGATGTCGGGTTGAACAAACCAATTATTACACTTAACTCAACTTCTATTCTTCATCCGATTGTTTTAACAGTCAAACCTTCCCTTAGGGAACGGATACAAAAAAGATGTCTTGAAATTGTTTGTTAAAATGTACTGTTCTGGGGGTAATTTAGGTTTGAAATTTTCAAACAGCCGCCATTTTGAAACGCATTATTGGATATAATCAGGTTATTTTTCTTAGCATAGACCTTGTAAGATTAAACTTAGTGCCAAATTTGAACTTATTTTGTGAAACCGTTCTCTGGATATGAATTATTTTGTAAGAACAACAAAATGGCTGATATCTATAAAACGAAGCAGCTTTGGAAAAAAGTAACTCTTGATTTTCTCTTTACTTTGAACCGAAGTTTGGCACTTTACTTTGACCCTGTACATACAAAAACCAAATGTATCAAATTAAATTACAAGTGAAAAAACATAGACCAAGAGCGGGAGTTGAACCCGGGACCTTCTCGTTTCCGTCGTGATGCTCTGCCATCTGAGCTACCCTGGCATCGACCAATATCGGTAGATATCAGGGTAGCTCAGATGGCAGAGCATCACGACGGAAACGTGAATGTCTCGGGTTCAACTCCCGGTCTTGGGTCTACGTTTTTTCACTTGTAATTTAATTAAATATCCCTTGTTGCGGAAGTGTGTAAGCGGGGGAAAAAAATATTAATAACAAATGTATATGTTTATTACGGGTTTCTTACAATAAACATTTTCATCTCTCTGCGGAAACATCATTAGAGTACATTCCAAACCGTTCTAGTATTGCAGTATGGGAGACCCCCAACTCGCACAATTATTGTAATCAAGATAATTTAACGTAGCATTTATCAAAGGTAACATTTCTTACAAAATTATATTTTCTCAGTGCCTATATTTTAATTAAACTTTTTTACTTGAATTTAAACAACAACAATTAACTTTTACTAGCACAATAAAAACCTTTACGTGATATAGTCTTATAATTTGTATATTTGCCTAAATACAGTACATAAATTTTCAAAGATTACATAGTCGAGTTGAATTTAATATTGACGATTAAGGCTCCGCCACCAACTTGAATTCCAACTCCCTTAATAGCAATGTTAAACTCGTAACAGGATAACTGTTGTAAATAATGATCAGAAAATTATTCTGAATCATTTAAAAAGTTAGGACAGTCCAAATGTGGATATCATTAAGTTGTTTAAGTTTGTTTTTAGCTAAATTTGTTCTTTGACTAAGTTCAAAATCAAAGTTTAAGATTTTAATTCTTATTCAATAATTCAAATATCACTAAATTTAAAAAGCTCACCACATTCCAAGTTTAATTACCTTTCAAATAAAAGTAATTTAAATAGACTTTTAAAATTTAAGACGAAAAAATCAGCTTTATTGTGGAAGCCTGTACACACGGGATTTGTGTTCCTACACGAGTGTTTAGCCTGCACTCTGGTGGTTATTAGATCAACTTGTTGCCCTCGTAGGAATATTAGGAAAAATAATAAATCAGTTAATTTTAAATTTATGAAAAAAAGCTGTGTTAATAACTCATACTCAAATACATTGTCAGGAATGCGCATTGCAGTACTTTTCAGTCAGGGTTACGACTGTAACTCGCTAGTTTTCGTTTTAATTAAGGGTCTGCTCCAGTAAAAATAAAATGGATTTTTATTCCATAAAAGCAATGTTAAATTTCAAACCATTTATTTCGTTTACTTTTTATCATAAAATTGTTTGCAAGGTCTCATTTTAAGCACAGTCACAATACGCATCCGTCTTGCAATTTACATTTTTTTAAATTTCTTTTATTTGTCAAGTAACTGACATTTAGTAAGTATAAAGTTTGAATTTTTTACTTACTATCGTACGTAACTCACACAGCAAGTTTTCCCGTGCTCGCACGTAAAAGTCCTACTTACCGGGCTTGTAACGTAATATTATGCTATTAAGGCTCGGCTCCCTACATTCAAAACAGCGAAGTTGGGTACCAATTTCAATGTTAAATAACCAAAACATACCTTCACTAATAAGCATATTTTTGTGTTGTTTTTGTCAAAAAACGATAGCTGTATTTTTTTTCTTAAAGTAAAATACATTGTGGGTGTTGATTGCTAAGGTTTTTTGTAATATCTCTTTTTGCAACTGAGTAAAAAATTTATAAAGTTTGTTATTTTTTACTATTTATATCATACGTTTATGAAAACAATAAAACGGTTTTTGAAAATGTATTCAGCAATCAACATCCGCATATGACAGTACTTCAAAATGAAACCAAATTTTTTAATTTATTCCACGAATTAACGGGAAAAAATGACTTATTCTGTAGCATTGCTCTTATGGGAATCAGATTCAATATGACAGACAGGGTAGCGCCCCCTTAAGCTGCCCTGTGTTTGCTAGCAGAAGAATGAAACGCACACAAGCTCAATGCTAGTAGTGTAGGCCTACAACTCTGCCCCATGGAGAGATGGGTCGCCGGAATACTACCCCCCGGAAAACTACCCTCCCAAGCAGGTTCCTACGTCATTTTGACGTCAGAGATCGGGGGGGCAGTTTTCCAGTCACGCACACTCAAGTTTCGATATAATTAGAATAAAAAAAAACTAGAGGACTAACCTAAACTGTTTAGTCACAGTATGTTGCCGATAACAGTATGTTGCCGATAACAGTATAATTGTAGGAACCTGCTTGGGGGGTAGTTTTCCGGGGGGTAGTATTCCGGCGACCCGCTTTTGCTAGGGGGGATAGTATTCCAGTCGCGGACACGGCTCCCATATTGGTTAGTTGGCAGATTTCGTGACGTCACGTTTCACCTGGGGGGGTAGTTTTCCGGGGGGTAGTATTCCGCATCCCCGGAGAGGGTCCAACTCAGAAATATTTGTTCACTCCTATCGAGTCTTGAAGTATATAATTACTTTATCAATGTATTATTATTCTTACGTTTTTACGTGAATTGAATTACTTGGGTAATTAGAAGGTTGTATGTCAAATCCAACAGCTGAAGTTACAATGGCAGACAATTTTTTAAATATCCGACTAAGTGGTCTACAAATATGGTTATAGTTTTTTCATTGCTATAGCAACTATCTCCCGTAGATACTTTTGTTAAAAATTCAAATAATCTTCTTTTTTTTTAAACTAATGAATCTGGAAATCAACTCCTATAAAAGCGAGTGTACCCGCGTAACATATTATATAACAGCTGATTTCACTCATCATCTGTAAACCCAGTGTAGATTATAGTTTGGGGTTATGTTTACAACTTCAATCATTATAATTTCTTGTGAAGTTGATTTTTTATAAATATGAGTTGTAGAACTAATGAATGCTATAAGTTATAATATTTGCTTTGAGGTTATAAACTAGTACCAGGAGACCGAGCTAAAGCTCGATTATAAGCAGGGCCTAGTTCACTCACGTCAATAACTATTATTGCAAATTTCCGTGAACATCGTTTAGGTTAGGCCTATAACATTAAACAACTAAATAAAGGGTACGTTTATTTAGCAGAAGTATTCGTTGCCATGGTAACTATAAATAGATACAACATTAGGCTTACCTCTAATAAAATACAGTTTAAAAGAAAACAGATGATTATTGTAATGGCATTGAAAACATTTGCATCAGCTGTGCTTCGTTTAAAAGAAAACATATGATTATTGTAATGACATTGAAAACATTTGCATCAGCTGTGCTTTGTATTGTTTAAAATGGACAAATTTCACTTTTTAATTTAATAAAAAGACGTAGAAAACGAATTTTCCCAGACTGGTGACCATTTCCAATAGATTTCTCGTGGCCAAAAGCCCCATGTAAAATCAAAAAATCAAAAATCCTTAGACGGAGATTCCAGATCCATTTAGCAGACAGACAATTATCTCTCGCCTTAGAAGATAGGATATATAAATACAACCTTTTATCGTCAGTATATTTTTGTATACAAATTTAAAGACGATATAGGCCTACCTATTCGTTTAACAGCTGATTTCACCCATCATCTGTAATACTTAAACAAACCGAGTGTAGATTATAGTTTGGGGTTATGTTTGGGTATAGGCCTAGATAAGTAGGCCTTATTGTTGTTTGTAAATACCGCAGTTTGCTTTTTTAAATTGTGTATTTCTGATGTGTATCTAATTAATCAGCCTGTGATTTTTCACGGGGGCTTACTAGTTCAAAATTATCTACATGTGAAATAATTGTTTTTTCGAATAGGTTCAGTCATTTGTAAGATTACCACAGACATGTAAATAAACCTTAATATTCAATTTAAATTAAATTGGATCTGTGGTTTGGGAGATATGGTAAAGAATCAGTCGCCCATTAAATCTGGGCCTTGTCTTAAATAAAATTATTTAACCTTATTGTTTTGGCAGATTTTCCACATACACGACATTGAAAACTAAAAAAGAAGTCGTTAACCTCAAAGAGTTACGAAGTAAACAATCCAAGACCATCTTTCATGAAATAACTCTGGTAGGGTGTATTATCTCGGGGGTGTAGCTCTTAAAGCAGATGTTCCTAGTCCTATCTCGCTCCAGGGTTTACCCCCTCTCCCTCCCGTTACTCCGTGTTCAGCTGTTCACACCTTTCCAAACCCCTTTTTTTCCCTAAGCACTGATTATTTTCCAAACATAAATTATAATTTCTATAATTAAGGCCGGTATAAAGCTCGCGACTAATACGCTCGGACAGCTGAGTTTAAAACATTTTTGTAATTAGCGTTAATGCTTTGACGGATTGATTCGACGGTAACGGTTTCGAGATCGATAACGGACGGATTACTTGGGATTTGGTCTCGTGGCGAGGCGCGTGGTGAGAGACGAGCCGTGGTGAAGGGAGCAGATACCAAACACCATCTGCCAAATAATTGCGCTGAACGTTCTCACAGGTAAACTCGTAATCGAAATGTGTTTAAACAGTTGAAACAGTGTGATGTGGCGAAGTAATTTTACTCAAACTGAACGCTACAAATATACGGACTATAGGCTACAAATAGCACGCACGAAAACAGCGAAGCTATAATAACGTGTTTCGGAAGACGTATTTGAACTGAAAAACTCGTGAAACATTTTAAACTGTTCTTAAAAGGCTATGTGCTTTTGTCTTAATTGAAAGAAATAGAAGACAACTTATTTTAATAAAAGATTTGGTTAAAACGTATTATTGAAGTTATACTTCTTTGCGCCCGATGTAATCGGGATGTGGTGTCGGTCGAGAAACCGCGTCACGCGTTAGGAGTAAAATCCGGAAAGTGCCTTTTTATACCTTTTCTCTACAAGAGATACCTCAAGAGTCTCGGTGGGTGAGTGGTTTACGCACTCGGCTTCCACGCTAGAATCCCTGGTTCGATCCCGGCTGGGAGTTTTTTTTTCAAAAATTGTAAGAAAGTATACGAATATACGAATGGCTAAAGAAGTATAACTTCCACCGTCTGGTCCGACGCAGACCCCTTTTTTTTTTTGTATACGTTTTAAGGGGGTGAGGGTGTTTGAACAACAATTTCCATATTTTAAGATCACTCATAAGAATAAAATAATCCTTATATATTATTTCTCAAAAAAGTTTTTTGTCGCAAAGCTATATATCTCCGTACAAATATTCTTCATACAAATTAATTATTCAAGCATAATTTTAAAGCTTACTATACCCCCCCCCCCCACCCGCTATTAACAAAAAATAGACAAACAACTTAAAATTCATGTTTTCGTTAAAAAAAATTATTAAAAAATTTGTATATTATACTTCATATGGTTCCTAATGAAAGGCGCCATCTATTAATAATCTGTTTAACTAACATGACAGTTGTTAGATTGTTTACAGGGCTCTATAACAAGGGCTAAACCGTTTCTTTGATCTTGGCACTGTGCCGCCAGTTTCACTCTGACGTCACTGTGCTGATAATTGCGAGACTAGAGCAGCGGACTCCTTGTGCGTGCTGTCGTTTACTCGCTGTTGTAACTCGACGGAAAAGCTTCAGTAAAATAAAACTTACATATTCTTAATCTACATAAAATACGGATTCAAACAGTATAAAAAACTTTTATTTTAACAGGTATTTCGAATTTTAATAGTTGAAAATATTTTAGAATTATCACAGACTGACATGGAAAAGTTACTAAGCGAGGAATTTTTTTATTTTTGGATTACAAACAAACTTCCAGCGGGCAAGTTGTAGAAAATGAGTTGAACTAAACTTTTCAATTCACCGATGTGTGATAAAATGATTACATCATTATGAAATCGTTTTTAAATGACGCGTTGCCACTCCCGGTGTACTGTTGTTTGATACTGGAATATTTACATCCTTATCCATTACGTTTATGTACATATTGTTATTTTAAGGTAATATAGTAAATCACTTGTTCCCAGGTAATTATGCCAGCTAGAAAAAAAGTAAGTACCTGGGGACAAGTGATTTACTATATTACCTTAAAATAACAAAATGTACATAAACGTAATGGATAAGGATGTAAATATTCCAGTATCAAACAACTGTACTTCGGGAGTGGCGGAGCGGTACCTCCTCGCGCTCATTTACAAACGATTTCACAATGATGTAATCATTTTATCACAAATCGGTGAATTGAAAAGTTTAGATCAATTCATTGGCTACAACTTTCTCGCTGGAAGTTTGTTTATAACCCAAAAATAAAAAAATTCCTTGTTTAGTAACTTTTCCATGTCAGTCAGTGATAATTCTCAAATATTTTCAATTATTAAAATTCGAAATACCTGTTAAAATAAAAGTTTTTTATACTGTTAGAATACGTACTTTATGTAGATTAAGAATATCTAAGTTTTATTTTACAGAAGCTTTTCCATCGAGTTACAACAGCGAGTTAACGACAGCGCGCACATTACTGAAATATTACCAGCTGGTGTGTGTCAGCATGGTGACGTCATAGGCGATCAATACTGGGTCACCGTAAATGAGCAAAATGGTATAGCCTTTTCTATAGAGCCCTGAAGTGGACCACGTAAATCTTATTTAGTTCTAATATCTCTAGGCAATTCTGGTAAACCAAATCCACCGTATCCGAAGCCATCCTTGATGAGGCTATTTCTTAACTAACATTTATCTTGCTAACATTAATTTTATAAACTAAACAAAAACTACCGGTAAGGTTACACATGCATACCGGTCATGCTAATTCGTACCCAACTATTATATTAATTATTAAGGTATCAATTACATTGCGGTCGCTAATTAGTCATCAACGGCCCCCCACAACGTCGGTAGCCCCGGGATGCTTACCTAGCCTCCCATAATTAATAATTTGCCCAATATTTTAATAAATAATGCACACTCGTAAACAGGGATGTTGCTGTGTAGGGTTCGTTGCACTGACTACGATTCCAAGATGTCCATGTCATGACTCGACTATGATTCACTGGATTTCTAGGCGCCGACTAGGGACTTATTGGCTCCCTGATATCGAGTATCTTATTTATATACTCATGGATCTCAGATCACCACATACTTTAATTATTTTCTTCACCACAGGAACAACTCTTGAGTATACAGTGTGATTTTAAGAAAATTGGTCCAAGTACAGTCAGTGACCACTGTGAATAGAGTTGATAGCCAATGCGGACTGAAAACATAAGTCTAGCGTCTGCTAATCGCCCACTTATCGTTGCCCTACTCTGAGCACCATCAAATACACGAGTGCACTGGACGACTTTTGTAGGTTGGCTAGTAGCACCACAATCGGAGAGAACTTTGGTATTAGTAATCTCGTGTTTTGGATTCTATTCATTCATGAATAATCGGAACAAAAACTTAAAATTATTAAGAAGGCTCTATATTTTATTACGTGATACCTTAAAATATGAAAATTATGTTATTATGAAAATTGGATTAAAAATTATCAGTTTTTATTCAATTAAACCTTTTATTAAAAGATGTTTATAAACGTCCGAAGTAGAGCGTTTTTTGCTGTTAGGCTACGGCCACGCTGGGCGACCTGGATGAACTCCAAATCTATTATTTTCCTTTTTTTTAAGAAAACCCGTACGGCAATCACTAGGAATAACCAATAATAATAGTTTTGTATTTTATAACTTCTCCTCACTCAAAGAAGTCACCTTAGCAACTGTGATACCGCAACTGTCGCTTAGTGTGGCACCTATCAACATGTCAAAGGCGACCAAGTTGGGATCCCAGTCGTAATAGATCAAGTAGTGGTAGGCTACATGGAAAATTCGCTATGTTAGTATTTTATAAAAGTGGCAAAATATCTTTAGCTAGCCAATCAGTTATTATGAGTGATATATGAGTTACATAAAAAATGCACAAGAAATATTATGTTCTTACCTTACCTACCAAAGCTTATAAAACTCATGTTAGTTCAGCCAATTTTTATCAGGTAAAGCTCGTAATCTTGTTAGCGAATTTCCATAGGAAAAATGAGCTATTGCAGTGACCCTTATGATAAGACCTAGGGTCGGGAGTAGTAAATGAGCACCTATCATGGTCTCCAGAACAAGTTTTGGGGAGTTATTAAATTTTATATATATATATATATATATATATATGTTCGCACTCTAACGGCCACATTTTAAGTCTGATTTGGGTCAAAATTGGTACACACGTTGGTTGTCTACGTAGCTCGGACGAGTTCGTTAGCCAAAAAAATTTAACAAGTGGAAGTACGTTTTTTGACAGGAAGTAACAATTTTTTGAGATTTTTCCTACGAAAATGAAACTTTTTCAGAGTTTTAAGTAAAAGAAATAATGTAGGATATTATTCTGCACATTTTGTTTTTTACACAACCTTATAAAATGTGCTCGCTTGGTTCTCTCAAAATCGATCAAAACGTAAATTACCATAGTAAAAGTAGCCGGTTCAAATTATGTTATGATCCGAGGCCCAACGGCCGACTTTGTACTCTGCGAGCAAAGCGAATCAGTCCATAACCCAAGGCCGCAAGGCCGAAGACCAGAGGGTTTTTCCTCTGCGAGTAGAACGAAGAAGTGCGTGAGTCCGAAGCTTAGGTGCAAACAAATTCTACTAAAATATGTCATACACACAGGCAGCAATTCAGCGCCTTCATGAGAAGATCAATTTCCCAAATAGTTCTTTAAAACCCTAAAACATGTAGTACTAAACTTAATTTTGAAAATTCGCTCAACTCACGTCAGCGGTTCAGCTGCGGGGTCGAATTATTTTAATTTCTTTTTTTAAGGCAAAACCTAAGAGTTCATTGTCGTTTGGCCCATACATTATTTTGTATATTATGTTATCTATAACTATTATAATGTCAATCATGACATCTGTGTGTCTAAGAGGTAAGTGACCATTCTCTGCTACCGTTACTGAGGAGTCTCTTACAGTTGATTACCCCATTCACCTGGCTTCGTTATTCCAACTGGTATAACGTGAAGGTGTTGGGCAAGAAGAAAAACAATTACAACAATTTCAGACAACCTGCACAAATCAACCCATCCTCACCGAACCCGAAATAGTTGCGAGAAAGCACGCAGCGCTCGGTGGCGCCACAGTCGCAAGAAGTAGGCGGAGTTCACACCTCATCTCGCATTTGAGGTTATGTTTCAACCACTTATTAGCCCTTTGTCGTAAATTCCCAAAGGCCGCCTCGATGGCACAGCCCAAAAGCAAAACACAAATTTACATCTTGTTTGGTTGTACTTCAATTACGGTTTGGGCCTATGTTATTTGTACGTCGTCAAAATATTACGAGGTGTTGTTTGTCGTGTGGAAAAACCGCGAAAATGAGTAACCACCGAAATTTACGTTTGCTCGGTAAACATTACAATGCGTCTCCGGGCGAGTATTCATCTTAAAACTGGTTTTTGTATTGTTATTCAGTGTTCAACAACTAAACATTATCCCATTAAGAAGGTAAATACGTGTTGCATACTAAATCAAAATTCTTAAGAAGTATTTAGGTCACTTAAATCAAGACTCGAAAAAGATGGCCTCTTAAAAGTATGTATAAGGTGCACAACAAAACCGACAATCTATTTTAATTCCATGAGCAAAAAATGAATAAGATAAAAAACTATCATTGTAAGGTAAATTCTCATGTGGCCATAGACGACTAAGGAAGGATTTTGCAAGATTTTTATTTTAAAACTTAAAAATAGAGTAAATTTCGTTGTTTACTCATAGCCCTATGTAGCAACAGATAGAAGATCTGATTCGTTGTTGAATGCATTTACATTCATTGCCATAGCAACCAAATTAGCAAATTTAGAACCAGTTTATTATTATTCACAACCAACAACTTTTTTGTTTTAGTTTAACAAAATAAAATCAAACACAAATAAAAAGTCATTGAAAAATGCCTTCTGTATTATTATTCAAACATCATTCTGTTGCTACACATTATAAATAAAATATCTGATTTGGATCAAAAGCTTAACACAATTTTAGGTTAGGCCTAGGACTGAACCAACACACGTATCTTGAAAGAATTTACATGTATTATTATTGCAACCAGCTTAGTAAATTTATACACGGATAATTTTGTTTAACAATTAAACGCTTTTTGGTTAGGTTAGTATCACTCTATTATATTTTTTGTAATCCTGTCATTCACGCAAAAACTGTAGCCATAATACGTCAGGATCTACCCACACCAACCTACCACATCGAAGTCCCTCTGTCGTAATCATTCGTCATATTCGTAAAAATATCAAAGTATACAATAATCTGTTTGAATTTGCTTCACCGGGTGTCGCTGCGGGGTTTGGTATACGAATCGAGCAGGGATTGGAGCCCTCTAGTATCAATACACATGACGCAACCTAGCCGTCAAAACTTTAATTCTTAAAATTAATGTTTGTAAGGCGAACCAAGAACATTAAATCCCATTGAGAAGACTGAAAGGAGCAGGAAATATTTAGTACTTTACATTCGATTGCTCTAAAATTTCCTTCTGCGGCAAATATCTAAAAGTATGGAATGAAAGTTTTTTTTGCTTTTTATTACCTTGATTGCTTGAAGTTTTGAATGCTTGCAGGCATCTTCGCATGAAATCACGTACTGTTGTTAGTGCAAGATTTAAAATGTAGGACATATTTTTACCAAAAATTATTTTAAATCAAGCAACTATTTTAACAAATTTTCCAAAAAAAATTTTACAATTTAAGAAAAAATAATTCGACTATGCAGCTGGACCGCTGACGTGAGTTGAGCAAATTTCCAAAATTAAGTTTATATGCCTATGTTTTAGGGTTTCAACCAACAGTTTGGGAAATAAGTCTACTCACGAAGGCGTTGAACAGCTGTCTATGTGTACGCAATATATTAGTAGAATTTGTTTGCGCCTAGTGGCCTCGCGAGTTTGCACCACTTGGCTTTGAACCGGGTACTTTTATGGTATTTTAAATTTTGCTAGATTTTGGAGGAACCAAGCGAGCTATAAGGTAGCGTAAAAAAACAAAATGTGCAGAATACCATCCTAAATTTATATTTTTAGAAAATACTTTAAAAACATTTCATTATCGTTGTAAAAATCTCAAAAAATAGTTACTTCCGGTCAAAAACGTACTTCCGGTTGCTGGATTTTTTTGGCTAAGGAACCTGTCCGAGCGACATAGACAACCAACATGTGTACCAAATTTGGACCAAATCGGACTTAAAATGCGCCGCTAGAGTGCGAACACATATATACATATATATCTACTTATATAAAGCTAGTATACATTACATTATATATATATATATATATATATATATGACACCCAAAACGTGTTCTGGGGACCATGATCGGTGCTCATTTGCTACTCCCGACCTTGGGTCTTACCATAAGGGCCATTGCAATAGCTCATTTTTCCTATCGAAATTTCTCTAATAACTCGACCGCACAGCTGAATCGCTGACGTGAGTTGAACGAATTTCCAAAATTAAGTTTATTTGTTTCAGGTTTCAACCAACTATTTGGGAGATTTATCTACCCACGAAGGCGCTGAATAGCTAGCTGACTGTGTGTAGCAAATATATTAGAATTTGTTTGCACCTAAGCCTTCAGCTTCGACTCACGCGCTCCTTCGTTCCAATCGCAGAGAAAAAACTCGCTTTGTGAGTTTGCAACTTGACTTTGCGACCTCGGGTTACGAACTGGTTCGCTCCTATCAGAAACTGTTCTTGGGACCATGATCGGTGCTCATTTACGACTCCCGACCTTAGGTCTCACCACAAGCTCTTTCCTATGGAAATTCGCTAATAAATTAACCGTAAAGTCAAGAAACGATTACGTGGAACAAATTCTGCGCGAAGGCACAAGTTCTGACAGTAGCTTGGCACCGCTTACGTCTTGGCACGAGCTATACAACGCTTAATCAGCTGCTTAGACACGAGGATCGAAATCATTGCAGACCACCTTGAGAAGAAACACAAACCCCGGTTAAAGCTTACTGCGCTCGCATGACTTGTCAAGACTCCGGTAGTTCTAGATCTCGCCGTAGGATAACGGACGCAAGACCTCGGACAGTGCGCGAACCTGATATACTGTCCATTATCTCAAGGTGCGCGTTGGCTTGATTGGACTTTATTTTACGATTTGCGAATAGATTGTATTGGTATATTATCACATTTCTTGACAAAATAAAACAAACCATCGGACGTTTAGAACAAACAAGTCTAAAGCCGCGTTACCACTTCTACATCTGCTCCAAGAGTGCGTCACTTGAGTAACTGTATGTCTCTATTTTATGTGCCCCTCATACGCCCATGTTATTTATATTGTTTCGATTACATTGTTACTAATTTTAATGAATTTTTTATGAAAAATGTTTACTGGTGGTTCTGGCGCAATGACACGTGCAACAATTTTTGGAAATCGTGTAGTGACTATAATTTTCTCAATTTAAAAGATGTCGAAAAATGCCAGGTGTGCTAAAGACCACACGGAAGAAGTGTAAACTTCTATGGCAATATTCTGATATTCTGATTGACACTTCAAAAGTATAGAAAGTATTGAATAAAAACACAGTTTATGAAATGAGGAAGCACAATGTCCATTTCATATGTATTACCAGATAAACTATTTTAACACAACTTACAAAATGAGGAAGCACAATGTCCATTTCAGAGGTATTACAAAATAAATTATTTTAACAAAAGTTACAAAATTAGGAATTACAATTTCAATTTCAGAGGTAATACCAAATAAACTACTTTAACACAACTTACGAAATGAGGAAGCGCAATGTATGTTTCAGAGGAATTACCAAGTAAACTATTCTTCTTTATACACATGTGTACTATATAATAATATAGTAGAGGGTGACGCCTGACGGAAAAACCGTGATGGTAAAATCCGATTCACCGCCTGCAATATTTGGACGAGTTACGCCTACAGAAGTTTACACTTCAAAAACTCGGTGTCATTTGAAAAAAATGCACAAAACATGAACACAAAATCTCACAACTAATACGTTTATTAACCTAATCGCGTTTCAATGACAAAGCCGCCATCTTCAGTGATGCACGATAAGCCAACCGTAACTCAATTTGGTTTATACAGTTAATTTATAGTTTGGTTATTGCAGCTCGTGCATCACTGAAGATGGCGACTTTGTAGATGAAACGCGTTTGAGTTAATAAACTTATTAGTTGTGAGACCCCACTTAGGATTGTCGAATGGATACAGGAATAGACATATCCTAATACTTTCTGACAGTCAAGCAGCACTTAAAGCGCTGGACTCAGTACAAGTCACATCCAAACTGGCGAAGGAGTGCCTCTCAACACTAGTCAGACTCTCCACATTAAATTTGGTGGAATTGAGTTGGGTGCCAGGACACCGTGGCATTCCAGGAAATGAGATGGCAGATGCTCTTGCAAAGAAAGGAGCATCTACACCATTCACGGGGCCAGAACCAATGTGCTGCATTAGCCGTAGCATGGCCAAGAGCGCAGTAATAAACTTTGCCAGGGAAGAGCAACGCCAGAGATGGTGTAGATTACCTGGGCACATTCAGAGTAAACGACTGATCAAAGGACCAAACGCTAAGCTTACTAAATCCCCAATCAAGTTAAACCGACCACAACTCAAAAGAGCTGTAGAACTCATTACTGGACATGGCCAGTTCAGGAAACACCTAGCAACGTTGGGAATCCTTGAAGGCGACCAACGCTGTCGGCTTTGTAATCAGGCAGAAGAGTCAGCAATCCATTTGAGCATATTGAGTGCGAGATTCTGGAGCGTAGGAGGAGAAGGCTCTTTGGAATCCAGCAACCAGGAGACGAAGAAGACACACACTTAGTGGAGAAAATCCTGGACCTCACAAGGGATACAGGCTTCTAACGTGCTAGGCGCGGGACACAGGGGGCACAATAAACCAAAGGTTGACATGTAAGGAGGCCTTCTCCAAGGAGGATCCACCCCAAAATAATCTAATCTAATCTAAGTTGTGAGATCCTGTGTTCAAGTTTTGTTCTATCGATATATTTTCTCACAAGTCAAGCTCAATATTTACTTATACGTAAAACGGTTTGAGCAGAAATAATTGCAAGATTTCAAAAGTATCTAAAAAATTGCGGGATATCCAAATAGAGAATCCAATTCGTAAATTAGAAAATTTCCTTAGAAAATATGAGCTATTGGAGTGGCCCTTATGGCGAGACCTAAGGTTGGGAGTAGTAAATGAGCACCGATCATGGTCCCTAGAACACGTTTTCTGGTGTCATTAAAAACTGCTTATAATATATGCATATGTATATGTTATATATATATATTCGCATTATATATGTATATGTTCGCACTCTAACGTCCGCATTTTACGTCCGATTTGGTTAAAATTTGGTGCGCATGTTGGTTGCTTAAGTGGCTCGGACGAGTTCGTTATCCAAAAAATCCCAACAACCGGAAGTCATTTGTTTTTCTCAAACTGAAATGAAATTTTTGGGAGGTTTTATGTGAAAATATAAATATAGGATATTGTTATATACATTTTGTTTTTTGGTTTTTTTACACGACCTTACATCTCGTTTACACGACCCTTACACGACCCCAAAATCGATCAAAACAAAAAATACCCTACTTGGTTCAAATCAACTAGGGAGATTTCACAGTTTATGTTACGAGGCCGACGGCCGGGATGCAAACCGCTGCGAGCGAAGCAAAAGCAGTAAACAATCCACAAGGTCGAGTTTTTCCACTGCGAGCGGAACAAAGGGGGATGCGGAATACTACCCCCCCAGGTGAAACGTGACGTCACGAAATCTGCCAACTAACCAATATGGGAGCCGTGTCCGCGACTGGAATACTACCCCCCCTAGCAAAAGCGGGTCGCCGGAATACTACCCCCCGGAAAACTACCCCCCAAGCAGGTTCCTACAATTATACTGTTATCGGCAACATAATGTGACTAAACAGTTTAGGTTAGTCCTCTAGTTTTTTTTTTATTATAATTATTTCGAAACTTGAGTGTGCGTGACTGGAAAACTGCCCCCCAACCGATTTCTGACATCAAAATGACGTAGGAACCTGCTTGGGGGGGTAGTTTTCC
>JAGFPH010005501.1:52086-65570 GCA_018207615.1 Philaenus spumarius | reverse complement strand
TGGGGGGGGTAGTTTTCCGGGGGTTAGTATTCCGGCGACTCGAACAAAGAAGCGCTTGAACCAAGGTTTGGAAGCTGAGTTACAAACAAATTCTACTAATATATTTCGTACACGGAGGCAGCTATTCAACGCCTTCGTGAGTAGACCGGTTTCCCAAATAGTTGGTTGAAACGGCGAAATCATATAAAATTAATTTTGAGAATTCGCTCAACTCACGTCTCAGCGGTTCAGCTGCGTGATCGAACTATTGGCGAATTTCCATAGGAAATAAAGCTATTGCAGTGGCCCTTATGGTAAGACCCAAGGTCGGGAGTAGCAAATGAGCACCGATCATGGTCCCCAGAACACGTTTATCATTAAAAATCATAAATATATTTATGTATGTATATATGTGTTCGCACTCTACGACATTTTCGGCATTTTAAGTCCGATTTGGTTCAAATTTGGTACACATGTCGGTTGTCTACGTCGCTCGGACGAGTTCATGAGCCAAAAAAATCCAACAATCGGAAGCCCGTTTTTTGACCGAAAGTAACTATTTTTTGAGATTTTCCTATGAGAATGGTTTTGCTTTTGAGTTTTTTCTACAAATATAAATGTAGGATGTTATTTTGCACATTTTATTTTTTACGCGACCTTATAGCTCGCTTGGTTCCCAAAAATCAATCAAAACGTAAAATACCATAAAAGTACCCGGTTCAAAGCCAAGTGGTGGATCCTACAGTGGGGTTGGCGTGCGAATCACGCATGCATTGTGTATTGAAGATACTCCCAATACGGGGGATGGCGTGCGAAGCACGCAATGCTTTGTGTGTTGAAGACACTTCCAATACGGGGGTTGGCGTGCGAAGCACGCAATGCATCGTGTATTGAAGATACTCCCAATACGGTGGTTGGCGTGCGAAGCACGCAATGCTTTGTGTGTTGAAGACACTTCCAATACGGGGGTTGGCGTGCGAAGCACGCAATGCATTGTGTATTGAAGATACTCCCAATACGGGTGTTGGCGTGCGAAGCACGCAATGCTTTGTGTATTGAAGATACTCCCAATATGCGGTATGGCGTGCGAACTATTTTGCAGCTATTCAGCACCGTCGTGCGAATAAATCTATTTCACAAATTGTTGGTTGAAACCCTAAAACATATTCCTATAAACTTAATGTTGTAAATTTGCTCAACTCACGTCAGCGGTTCGAATTATTTCTTATTTAAAATTGATCCTCTAGAATTTATTTTTCTCGATCTCTCTGATACAGATCAACAAAGGTATGCTTCCAAAGTTACAGGTCGGCCAAAACTTCCGTGCGCGCGGACGGTTCGCTATTAGCGGCACTAAAAACATAGCCTGTTGCTCTCCGCATTTTACAAAGCCTATATTCTATATTTATTTACTTTCTTAACAGAATAACAAATTAACGTTTTAAGATGTGTATTTGAAATCTACTGAAAATTGTATTAAAAATGATACCAAACTCGTTTTATATATTAGAACATATAATATGATGATGAAAATATGAGCTATTGTTTGATTTTAAAACTATAAGATTGCCTCGACCTATATCGCCTATTGAATGTACTTCAACTTGCATTAGATCAACTTGAACACAGCTTTTATTTAATATAAAACTATATAATATAAATCCCATTCAATACCAAACAAATTAAACACTATACAATATGTTTCATAATTATTAATCTTTCCGCGGCTTTACGTCAACTCGAACATAGCTTAGTATTTTTTAAGTTTGTAAGAAAAGGGATATATGTAAATAAAAAATAAAAGTGGAGGAAAAGTTCGATACACCATGTAATATAAAATTATACAATATATATCCCATTCAATACAAAACAAATGCAATACAATATGTTTATTGGCTATTAAACTTTCCGCTGCTTTAAATTTCTTCTGATCGGTTCGCTTGACACAAACTTTCTCCCAACTTACTGTAGTCAAAATAATATTGTTTTTAATCATTTATTTACTACTTTTTAGAACAAAACAAAAAAAATAATATTCTACCTACGTCAATCGTATAAAAAAATTATTGTCCCAGGCGGGATTCGATCGCGCGACCTTTGAATTAGTGGCCGTGCTCGCTACAGTTGTGCTACCTCGTGCGGCCGTCGCCGCGATGCTAGATTGACAACATAAACTTGTTTATTTTTTAACATTTCCCTATAATTATAAAACGCCGAAGTTTTGATAAAAGCGGGTGGTGTCATTTTGTTTGGCATCTTAAGCACTATAAATACTGAAAATTTGATCAAAATCGATAGAGCCGTTTTTGAGAAATTTGCATTTTTGTCGTTTTTTATGGGTTTTTAGGGGTAAATTACCCTTAAAAATTAAAAATTCCAAAAAATGAAAAAAACGCCTGGAGATATTAGGGTTTAGTACCTACATACCAAATTTCATGAAAATCGGACCAATAGTGTCCTCTCTGGTCGTGTATACATACTGACACACTGACAGACAGACACCACGTTAAAAACACTTTTTTGGGTTCAGGGAGGACCAAAACAAAAAATTCCACTAAAAATATTTTTGGGTTCAGGGAGCACCAACACAGATAATTGCACTAAACAACTTTTTGGGGTTCTGGGAGCACCAAAACAGATAATTCAACTGAAAATTCAAATTCCAACATTTTTACGAAAACAATACTTTCTCCATATACTACGTATAGGGTGGAGAAAGTAAAAATGGTGTCTTGTGTTCCCTCTGCAAGGAGAAAATACAAATAATTACAACCATTATAGGTAATTAAGTTTTTTTTTTATTCAAATTTATTTAAAAGATAGAACCATTACGGTGGTCGGCGTGGCGGGGCGCGTAGACTGAACATAGCGGTAGTTTACATCGGATTATTGAACAAACTAGAAGTTCTATCGAAAATGTTTTCGAATAAATTTTGAAGATCAACAAATTAGCTACAACTTTCTCGCTGAAAGTTTGTTTCAACCTCAAAAATAAAAAATTTCAGCGCTTACTGACTTTTTCATGTCATGCTGTTACAACTTTCTAATCTTTTTCATTATTAAAAATAACGCATAATTTTAAACTAAAATTTATTTATACCGTTGGATGCGGCAATTCATGCAGAAAAGAAATATATAAATTTAATTGTAGTTTTATTATTCGTAAGAGGACCAGGAGCGTGTGAATGACAATGCGTCCACCGTTTTCTGCTCATTTGGGGAGCACTCCATGGTTTCTACCTCGCTGCGCTGTAGTAGCAAGACACGGATGTTTTCACAAAAGTACCCCCGCCAACCCCCTCGCCTGGAACCGACCAGGTCTGGTCGCGCGCACAGAAATTTTGGCCGATCTGTACGCTAGGTCAAGAAGAATCACTCAAATACTTAACAAAATATCTTACTACATACACATTATCCCGGACTATGATTATAATAATTTATTAATACTTCGGTACCCATTCATACTCCGCGACGCCGGCCTTAATTCGATCTCTATTAAAATTCCGTCAATTCCGACATGACCTACAGGTATACGTTAAAATATGACATGTCTTTAATTAATAATGCGAGCGAGACAACCCATTCCTAGCTCCTAGCTTCTGGCTAGACCTTACCGCGGGCGAAACTTTTTATGATTCTGTTTTAATAACACGATTCCGTTCTTGGACGTTAAAAGTCTCCACAAACTAATGATAATTTGTCAAAGGGTTACACGATTCGGGGGACTTTTATCTACCGAATAATTACCGGTGACATTGTTTCCGTCGTTTTTTGTTTGGTCAAATTATACAGATTTTCATAATTTACCTGTTCGGCCACCGTGTCAGTCAGTTTGGCGGTAGGTCTAGTTCTATCGGACGCGTAGACCAAGAACCTAAATTATCTTGTTATGTACAATTTTGACTAATTGTATAACTTAATTAAATTATTAGCATGTAATGCTAATAAACAGCTTAGGGCTTACTAGTTCAAAATTGATAATGACTGCATTATTACTGGAGTATTATAGCTTAAAAATTTTTGCAGTTTTTTTTAAGTTGGTGTCTATTTTTAATGAGTCATCTTTAAACTAATTTTAAAATGTATGGGACCATATGAAGCACAATTCTGAACACAATTAATTTCACAATCTTTTACTATTACAATTGCACCTTAACCGGTTTGTATTATAGACCACTAACTTTATCACGTTATTTAAGGCAAAAAAATGAGGAAATTGAATTCGCCATTTTATTTGTTTAGTAAAAAAATCATTTGCAATAAAATATTAAGCCCATTTGAAACTATTGACGTAACAGATTAAAATATTTTAATGATATATATGTTTTGTTTTTTTTGGGGCGATTATTACATGTATTGTTCTTGGCATTTCTTTTTTTTTAATGAACTGAAATAAATGGAAATTAAAATACAGTAGTTCTGTCGTAACACCTAGATCTTAAGGGTCGGCTCTAGCTGTCGGCCATGTTGGCTGCTCTCCATAAGACCAATGTTAAATTAAAATCCAAATTTTTCCTTTGTTTTTGATCGGAAAATTATAAACGATATGTCATTTTAAAGCTATATGCATGCAAATGGCTTTTTAAAAACTAAGAAAAATATTTTGTTTAATATTTACTAACAATTTAAAACATTGATTTTTAATATTTTTTTTACGTTGTCACTATTAATTATAGCGAAAACTACCAAGCCATTCGCCTAAAGAATTTCGTCCCCAAGATTTTGGTATTTTTTAAAAAACGCTATTCGAACAATTGCGGGTTTTAAATGGATTTAGGCTGAGCAATGTCCGTGTAACCTACCGCCGCTATAGGGTGATTTTAAATATTTTTTACGTTGTAGCTATTAATTATAGAGAAAAATTATCAAGCCATTCGGACGAAGAATTTTGTCCCCAAGAGTTTAGTATTTTTCAAAAGACGCTATTTGAATAATTGCAGGTTTTAAATGGATTTAGGATGAGCCATAATGTCCGCGTAACCTAACCCCGCTATAGGGAGTCGCAGGTTGCTTTCTGTTTTACTAGAGCCGACTTGAAAACAAAGAAAAGTCCATAAAACATACTTCGGAAACGCTACTGAATGGGCAGGTACTTTTGCTGAATTTACCGATTTGATCCTCCTGGTATGCTTCCATTTTGCTTCCATCCGGTACGTTATATTTATTTATTTTTTATACGTTATAACTTTTGATATAGTTAAAATATTGAGTTCTGATTTTATAACAGTTTACATGTGTGCCGAAAGCAAAGGCCTAATTTTTAATATTTTCAAAATGGCAGCCGATAAAAATGTTTTAACGTCGCAAATCTCGAAACCCACTGATTCTGCAAAATGTTTACAAGAGATACAATTTGGAATTATAATTATCAATAAAACTTCTTGGATTCAAATTAAGTACCAAGAATAAGTGAGTTCTGTTAACGACAAGTTTGTTTTGTACGTCCATCGGAATTGGGCGTTCTTCCAAAAACTACATTTTTTTAGTTACTCCCAAGACTAGATTAAAAACTATTTTTTTTTAACAAAACACCAATTTTAAAACAGTTTGTTTGTAAAAATATTAAATAAATATTGTCTCTTGTAATTTTGGTAAAGTTTTCGAGATAAGTACCTTTTTGAAAATCGTTGAAATAAAATCCTTGTTTTTGGTACACTTGTAGTTAATTTCCTTAAACAAGTCCACCAACTCAGTCTTAAATGTTACATAGTTATGTTGGAAGGTGTTACTTGTTCCTATTTCGTAGTGATACAGGTACGGACTAAACAGTATTCAGAAATGGTAAAGACATTTACTAGGAATTTTACGATTCCAAAGTTTGATATCGTAAAAGATAAATAACTGATAATATTATCGCGATGCGTATTGATTGAAAGGGTTTTGTTTAAAGATATCAAAACTAGTTTATAAGAATTTTGTTATTTTAAAAATTCTATATCAAAAATGTTGCACAAAAAGTACTGTAGCTGAAACTTTCAAAAAATCAGTGGGTTTAAAGTGTAAAACATAGATTTAAAATATTTGTTCCATATACGAGTATGTTGGTTAAGGTAACACTTCTATTGAGGCTGATAGTTTCTTAAGGCTCTGCTCCAGTAAAAAAGAAAGCAACTGTTGACTCCAGCGCTTCACCCTATAATTGTATCTAAACAGTGGTTTCTTGCAGCTGAGCGCTTTAACATTGCCTCATTTAAAACTTTTTTATAATTTTTTTTGTAATTGAATGGTGAAAAAACTGAATATTATTTATAAAATTGCGAGTCCGGCTTATATTAATTATTAATTGTTTATTGTGTACCAAAAAAGTTCAAACTTGGTACTTAAAAAATGTCAATTATGTGACAAATGAACGGGATTTAAAAAAAAAATTAAGTGAAACGAATGCGTATTGTGACTGTGGTTAAAATGAGACCTTGCAAAAAATTTGATGATAAAAAAAATAAACCAAATAAATGGTTTTAAATGTAACATTCTCCTTACGGATAAAAATTAAATGTAAATTAATTTTTTTTGCCATAGTAAAACGTTACAGATGGGTGAATGAAACTTTTGAGACGCGAATCAAACTTATACTTCTTCTGCTTATCTTAACGTATTTTAATGAATCTAATATTAAGGGGGCTTCGCCAGTACCCTCACTTGTCTTACCTTTATGAGTAGGGCCTATCTCATACCGGACCAAGATCAAAATAAAATGACAAATCCAACTAAGTATTTTCTGCACTGTCGTGTACCTTCCGCACAGCATTTCAAAAGTGAGACATCTGTAATAAAAAAATGAACTAGGTCAAGAATGGAATATTAATATGTTAGTAATAGAAATACAACACAATTAAATATTTTCTCAGTGAAGTATCTTTGAATATAGTTTATATATCCTGTTAAATCCCCATCAAATAATTTAAAAAAATTGCCTTAAATAATTGATTGCACGACACAATATTTGCGGGTTTTGCCTATTAAAACCCTAATATTAAAATAAAAGTAGAGTTTATTGAAAAAAATTTTTTGTTTTGTTACAATTTTTACTAGGTTTTAACTTAAAACTGCTTGCCAGATTTAGATAACTGTCTACTGATATGATTTCACCACTTTTCGTGTAAGATTGTTTTTTTTTAAACTGTACTGATGCGTGAATAAAAAGTGGAAACAGTGTGTTACCCATCCACCGTTCAGGAGCTGAAGTTATATTGGCAACGAAAAGATGTACAACCGATCATCAGAAATATATTTCCATTCATTACAACGTTAATTCAATATTCAAATAAAATTTTTTAATAATGTGTTAAGCTTTGTCTGCAGACTAACATGTGTTTTCCACTATGATCATGGAATTGAAAATATGTAAATTTTACATTTTAAAAATGTAGAAACTTCACTTGTAAATGGTCGTGGTATATATTATTAAAAATAAGTAAGGTTTAGACTGTAGAAGACAAATACGCAGGGATAACGCCAAACGCCGTGATGTGCATGCAACAAGCAGTACCGAAGTGCATGTTCTGTTCCCTGATACGGTGTTTTCTACGAGAAAAAGCTTTCATTACGGTTGTTAAGGCTCGGCTCTCCACATTCAAAACTACGATATTGGGTACCAATTTCAATGTTAAATAACCAAAACATACCTTCACTATTAAGCATATTTTTGTGCTGTTTTTGTTAAAAAACGAAAGCTGTATTTTTTTTCTTAAAGTAAAATAGATTGTGGGTGTTGATTGCTAAGGATTTTTGCAATATCTCTTTTTGCAACTGAGAAAAAAATTAATCAAGTTTACTATTTTTTACTATTTATATCATACGTTTATGAAAACAATAAAACGGTTTTTGAAAATGTATTCAGCAATCAACATCGCAAATGACAGTACTTCAAAATGAAACCAAATTTTTAAATTTATTCCACGAATTAACGGAAGAAAATGACTTATTCTGTAGCATTGCTCTTATGGGAATCAGATTCAATATGGCGGGCTGGGAAGCGCCCCCTTAAGTAGGCTGATTCGGTTTTGAATTGAACACAATCAGCTGCTGAGGGTCTGCTTAATTCCAGCCATTATAAGTACATCTAATCTATATATATATGTAATTAATGTAAGCTTGGTTCGTCCGGGCGTGCCGCTATAACTCCTCAACGCTCCCCCACAGCCCCATAAGGGTTATTTGACATGGTAGCCTTCTATCCCCATACATGAAGAAGGTTTCGGTTCGGAACTGAAAGGGTTGGGTTCGAAGATATGCGAGTTAAAAAGCGCATCGCACCAATGGACTTATGGGGAGTGGGAAAAGCAATTGGAAATCGGGTGCGAAGTGGCCGAGACTTCCAAGAATGTTCTAGAATCTTCCAGAATGCTCTATTCAGAATCTTTCACAATGCTCTATTCAGAATTTTCTAAAATCTTCCAGAATGCTCTATTCAGAATCTTTCAGAATGCTCTATTCAGAATGTTCTAGAGTCTTCCAGAATGATTCAGAATCTTTCAGAATGCTCTATTCAGAATGTTCTAGAATCTTCCAGAATGTTCTAGAATCTTCCAGAATGCTCTATTCAGAATGTTCTAGAATCTTCCAGAATGTTTTTATTCAGAATCTTTCAGAATGCTCTATTCAGAATGTTTTAGAAACTTCCAGAATGCTCTATTCAGAATCTTTCAGAATGCAATATTCAGAATGTTCTAGAATCTTCCATAATGCTCTATTCAGAATCTTTCAGAATGCTCTAGTCAGAATGTTCTAGAATCTTCCAGAATGTTATATTCAGAATGTTCTAGAATTTTACAGAATGTTATATTCAGAATCGTCCAGAATGTTCTATAATCTTCCAGAATGTTATATTCAAAATTTTCTAGAATCTTTAAGAATGTTCTATTCAGAATGTTCTAGAATCTTCCAGAATTTATATTCAGAATTTTCTAGAATCTTCCAGAATTTCTAATCAGAATGTTCTAGAATATTCCAGAATGTTATACTCAGAATGTTCTAGAATTTTCCAGAATGTTCTTTTCAGAACCGTCCAGAATGTTCTAGAATGTTGGAGAATGTTGTAGAATGTTCCAGAATGTAATAAAGTCTTCCAGGAGGTTCGAAAATATTCTAGAATGTTCCAGACGGTTCTGGACCATCGAAGGGACTTTCCGTTCCGGAACTTTCGAGAACAATCTAGGAACCGGAAAGAGGCTACGAACATAGAGACATAAAACTTGCAGTATACAGGAGAGAAAACCATTTGCATTTCAATTATTTGCGTCTAAGGTGTAAAATATTGTTTTAGAAAATATTTCAGTTAAAATGTACTCGTAGACGTGAAATGCACCTTGATGCAGTACATGCAAGGGTTATTGAAATGTAATTAAAAGAAAACATAACCTGTTCGCAATTGAAACTCTAATTAAAATTTAGGCCTATGTTTATCTTTTTGTTTGTTTTCTTTTTTCTGTTATCTTATATAAGTATAAATTAATAATTGAAAAAAATACCTAGTTGAAATTGTGTTGTTGGCTCCCGGAATATTCCATTGTATATTTCATGTTAACCTAGCCTAGAAAATTCCAGATAGATCCATATGTTAAACATATGATATCAGTCTACCATTATTAATGTCTATTTTATGGTTATTCATTTTCGTTACTATGGTGATATACAAACAAATAAAATAATGTTCTTGTTTGTAATAAAAAAAAAGATTTAAATATAGTGTTGTGACTGTTTAGATTTGTAGCATTGTATGTGATTTGAGTTAAATAAAGTGTGTCAACAGTGATATCGTAGTTTTATTTAAACGAATCAGTGTTTCGACGTTAAATTGGCGACCGTGACAGGATTAAAAGAAAACAACATGAAGAGCCTAGGAGAGCTGAAGAAAGGTGAATTATGCGAGGAATTAAAGAAAAGGGGTTTGAAAGAGGCTGGAACTAAAAATTATCTGTATTTACGTTTAAGAGAAGCATTGATAGAAGAAGGAAAAAACCCGGATACGGAAAAATTTGATACTAAATCGGTAAGTGAGAATTTGGCTCTTTTAAGACTTTTAGAAGAAATTAGAGAACAAAATTGTCGAATTACAGAACAAAATAAGGAATTGAAAAATGAAATTTCGAATGTTAAAGAACAAAATAAGAATTTAAAAGACGAAATTAGCAGCCAGGTTAGGGCCACTATAGAGGAAAATTTAGGAGCAATTAATAGAAAAGTTTCCGATTTAGAAGAAGGCCTGGAAACTGTTTCTGGAAGAGTCCAGGCTGTAGAAGATAAGGTAGAGTCTAGTTTAAGGGAAGCCTCAAGTAGTATTAAAGATGTTAAAGGAAGAGTAGATAAGATTGAAGGAGGGTTAGGTGTGAAAGAAGCTGATTTGAAATTACAGATAGAGAGTATTTTAAGGGCTAATCCGGTAGCTATTAACACTGGGTCAAATGTCTCTGTGGATCCCAGGGTCATAAGAGAAAGCCTGCCAGAAAATCATGGTAGATTAGAAGAGGATCCAGAATTGTTCCTAAACAACTCAACAGCTTTACTAAAACGTTCTAATCTACCTAATGAAATATTTGTCCATATTCTCACTCAACAACTTAGGGGACCGGCAGCTACCTGGTGGAATAATTTACGGGGTCTAAATTTGGATTGGGAGTCTTTTAAAGAAGAATTTACATCTCGATTTAATTCAGTGGAGATTCAGGCCGCAGCAAATAAAAAAATTTTAACCGAGACCCAATCTACCGGAATGCGGGCAGGCGCATTCATTATTCAGAAATTGCAATTGTACAGACGATTACACCCTGGCAGTAATGGCGATGATGCCCTGCCATATATAATTGATCTGTTAGGAGATAAGATTCGTCATATAGTTAACGTGGCCCAACCGAAGACATTTAATGACTTACGGAGTATAATTCGAAAATTAGAAGAAGAACATAGGATAGGGAGGAATGAAGAAAGGGACCGTAAATGTTATAATTGTAATAAAATAGGGCATTTACGAGATAAGTGTCCTCAGAGGGAAAACTAAAATCCGGGTTAACCTCAAACAAAACATGCGGAAATCGTGATTTTTGCGCTTACCGACGCAAAGCTAAACATGTATGTATGTAAGCCTAAATGGGAAACATAGATTGATTTGGACGAAACTCACTATACTCCAATGAGTTCGGGCCAATGAACTCTCAATATTTACTCGATATTTCTTTTATTCATACCGGTGGAGCGAAGCCGCGGATACCACTGATAGTATTATAAAGAGGTAATAGGTCTACCTCTAATGCCTTTTCCGAGGATAAGACGAAGACCTCCAGATTTAACACTCATGGACTACTTTTAGAGTGTTTTAAAAGACACCGTGTGGAATAAAACCAAGGAGTCAAACCGTTCTCTAGATAATAATTATTTTGTACAAAAAACAAAATGGCGGATATCTAGAAAACGAAAGGTTTTCGGGCTTATGTTTGTATGAACTATTTTTCTTATTTTGACCCATAGAACCATTCCCCGAAGTTTGACACTTTCCTTATGGGACATCCTGTATATCTGTTCAAACACATTTCTCTGATACACTTTGTAGCACCACATACACATGGATAAATCTTTTATCAATGTCGAGTAAGCCTATCTAATCTAGACAAATATATTTTAGAGTAAGTATTCACCATGTAGGCCCACTCTTAGCTGTGTTAAATAGGCCTATGTGTTTAATATAATGTATGAGTCCAAGAAGGTAAGATGCGGGATTTAGTAGTGTAGCTTTAGAAATAAACGCAGAATATATCCTGACATCTCTCGGAAAATATATAAAAAGCGTTTCTATATTTTAGACGTACAAAGCTGGCAAAGGCAGGTAGTTTTTATTTCTCTATTATAAAAAATAATGAACGTTATTCACGCAAAAATTCTGGCTGAAATGCGCATGCGCCAGAATCAAGATCACCGTTGCCCCCACCACCTTACCCCTATCCAAGTGCCTCTGTCCTAAATAATCGTAATACCATAAAAAAATATCAGAGTATGCAATAATATGTTTGCATTTGCTTCACCGTGGAGTTTGGCGAGCGAAGCGAGCATGTGACACAGCCCTCTAATTATTAGTACAAAAATACCAGGCTGACGTCTGCAGCAAGAGCTTGTTTACCAAGGTCATGAACGAATCTTAACAATGTTAATGGAGTAGACCATAAGAAGTATACAGGCCTAGATTCAGAAAGACGCAAACACACGCTTCCAGAATCGATACTGAATCCTTTACTTCCTTATATCCTTAGGACTGCATTCCTGGTCCTAATTGTAGCCTACTGCTGCAGAAAACATTATTTCTCCCCAATACCAATTTTATATGCTTCCCTTTCCTCGCTACCAATTATAATGTTGACCCCTTTTAGGTAGAGCCATGCGAGGGCTGGAATCGCTTTTCAAGTTGAGGATGGGTTAGTTCCGCCTAACCTGCGTGTTAAAAGTAGTGAATGCGTTTAATTGTTACTATTGAAACAATGGTCTTCAATTCGGTAGTGTAGCGTTTCAAGATACATTCTTTAAAACAGCTGGAGTACATATTATGGGCTTGATTTTTCAATTTCACGTAAAATAACACAGATCATCAAAATTAACAGTAACTATGCGATGCTGCACTGAGAATTTGGTCGGTTTAAGAACACAGAATATTTTTTACCGTCTGTTATTGACTTCGGTCACTTAGATCGCCTGAATTCATCTAGGCGTCATTGATATTGAATGGCGTAGCCAGGATTGTTGGACGAGGGATGGGGGGGGGGGGGGGGGTATGGGTGAAAGATCATAGTATAGAAAATGTAAGGTTTAACTTTACAAACTTTAGTAAATTAAAAAAGCAGACGCACTGTCCGAAGAAGGTGACGTCTCTCAACACACAGTAGGCTAATCCGTAGACCACATGAATGAAAAACATATGACGTCATGTTTTCAATAAATTCTATACTTTTCCAGCATTAGATTTATCGAAATTTTAGCAGTGGATTATTTCAGAAATAGAAGGAGGTTTTAGAAACATGTGTAGAAAATATCTTTTAAAATGCATTGACAAAAAAATTTGTTTGTTGCCCTGAAAAAAAATATATTGAAAATTACCATACACGACTGCAAAAATTAAGTATTTATTTTTAAAGATACCAAGCTTTGACCCCCGAAATGTACAGTACCATATCTTTTGTGTTGTGGTTATTCGAATATATTCGAGTAATCGTGCTTCATAAAGCTACTCTTTTTTAAATATAATTAAAATACATTTATCCCATTTTAAATACATTAATAAAACTGTGACAGACGAGAAAGAACAGCCCTATAAAGTTTCCGTGTTTTTACGGAACCAAAAAATAAGTCAGTTTGTGTTTTTTCTTACCCAAACGTCTTTAAAAAATACTACCCGTTGACCAGATTTAAAAAAATGATAGGTTCATTCAATAACCCAAGTAGAGCTAAATGATTGACAGATTGAAATACGAAACGAACCGAAAAGTACGTTCTCAGCTGAATTCCTTAAAAATAATTGAAGTATG
>JAGFPH010005501.1:38504-51986 GCA_018207615.1 Philaenus spumarius | reverse complement strand
TTTACATTTTCGAACGTGTGTTTATAAATAGCCTATTACGCTATATCTATTTCCCCCTCCAAAAAAAAAATTAATCGTTACAATTAAAATTTTAATTTCCGTTATTACTTCTGTTGCAAAAATGTATCTTTTAAAACATTAATATTAAACTTGTACAGTATTTCTGTTCGACATAAAAGTAAAATAATTGTATTCTATGTTTTGGATTTTTTTTTTAATTTATGGTTAGCTTCATGGTTAATAAACCTTCGTTTGGGAGCAAATGTAAAAACCTGGTTTTATCTAGTTTTATTCTAAAATTCATACTCTAGGCTAAATACAGGCGCTAGTTTATAGCCCCTTCCCAAGAAAAAAAAAGTATCAATCAATAAATACAAAAAAGGTCAATAAAAACATGACGGTAGGGGCCTACTAAAACTGCTTTTAACTTTTACTATAAATCGTATTTGCATCTTCGGCTGCGTTTTTTTAATTAAAATTCAATGTCAAATAGATTTGCTGTTTGTATAGCCTACGCAAGGTAAAACGGATTTGGAAGGTTTTCAATTTCTCATTCTTTTAGAGATTTGTATTCACAAAAACAAAAGGACACTCTTATCGGCCAAAGCAATAAATGACAACAGTAACAACAACATTTAACATAACAATCAAATCCAACTTCGCATTTCACATGTATGTATCCGATTAGTGTGGAAGCCCTGCGAACCGTCTACACTTGCTGTTGCTAGGCAGCCTCTACACCCAGCCGGCGGGAAACCGCACTATCTTTACTAGATCTAGTAGGCGTGCGTTTAGTTGTTTAGATCAAGTCACATCTTAGAAATACTATGGGAGGAAACAGATTCAGTGGGCTACCACGAGCAAGTTTGATAATACATCGTGAGATTGAAGTTGAAAATAAAGAAATTAGTTATTTAGGCCTAAATGTAAAAAATAGGAGGCTAGATTTTGCTTTGTACAGTGTTGGAACAAATCATAATTTTATTTTTATATTATACAATTTCATTTCTCAATGTTAAAATAGTTTTCTGTCCATTTTAGAGACGTTTAATACAAGGTTTTTTTTTGTATAGGTGGGTCTTGCACTGAATTGCAAACAAACCATTTCATGTTTTCTGCTCCTGTTTAAATGTTCAGTAATATTATAGCTACTAGCTGACCCGTACGGCGTTGACTGTGTTGGTTGGTATTTTCAGTCATTTTAACGTGATTGTATTCTTTTTAAGTGTTCAGTCAGTGAGTGGTATTTGGCTTATATATATATATATATATATAGCCTATATAGATCATAAATAATAAAAGCACTATTGTCATAATAATAAAAGATCTAAAATTATGATTTAAATAACTTTGATCCCCCCTAATCCCTCCTAAAATTTCGAAATTTTTCAAACCCGTTCTTAGTCAGCACCTATGGCCCTAGAGGAAGCTACATACCAAATTTCATTCCAATCCGTTCGGTAGTTTTGAAGAAATCGTGATTTAATAACTTTGATCCCCCCCTAAAATTTCGAATTTTTTAAAACCCTTTCTTAGCGAACGCCTATGGCCCTAGAGGAAGCTACATACCAAATTTCATTCCAATCTGTTCGGTAATTTTGAAGAAATCGTGATTTAGTAATTTGTACCCACAAACCCCCCTAAAATTTCCAATTTTTTAAAACCCTTTTTTAGTGAACACTTATGGCCCTAAAGGAAGCTACATACCACATTTCATTCCAATACGTTCGGTAGTTTTGAAGAAATCGTGATTTAATAACTTTGATCCCCTCAAACCCCCTCAAATTAGTGTATGCCTACACATTAAATATAAAGTTTATATGTAGTTAAAAAAAAAATATATATATATTTGAACATCATACTCTTTATCCGCAAGATTTCACCAGCAAGATAGTACTCACTAACCAAAAATACAGAAATATTTCTTTCCTGGATAATATGTCGTTCGATTTTTTAATAAAAAAGTATTATCATAAGCTACGTTTTACTGTTTATTTAGGGCCTATTCTACAAATATAACTGTTGTGGTATTTGTATTGCAAAATTTAAATTACAGGCCTATATGTCAACTCTTAAAAAACGCCTACTTAAGTAATGATTTCTCTAATCACAATTATAAAATACATGAGGTTAGTTCCATGTTACCTATAATACTAAAATAAATAAATACTAATACTAAATAAACTTCTTAAAATATATTCTATTCGACAATCTGTCAATATCCGAAGATCTGTTGAAAAGTTATGAAACAACACAGCCTGTTCATGCATGGAATCGCCCATTCAAGTTGTGTGATTATTATATAACTACTCTATACAGCCTAAGTGTTGGAGATATTAAAGTAAAAAAGCAACAAACGCAACTAAAATAAGTGCCAAATTTCTGTAAACAGTTGCTAAAACAAAAATATTTATTGCAAGAGCGACGATTGTATAAATAAACGGAAGCCTCGTTACGAAAATCGTAACCAATTTAAATTAGACGGAAAATTATCATTCAGGTTTTTAATACAACAGGTGCAATTATAAGTACATTTCATTGTATTAAATACGCATTAGTATGTACGTAGAATGTTCTGGTTGGTATTATCAAGCCCATTATTTGGCGGATCGACAATTATTTCTCAATCCTCTCATGTACCGTAAGATTAACAATAAAAACATTCACTTACAATCTCAATAAGGGATCCATAATTATATTTATTCCCCACACGCTAGACTCGTGAAAAACCCTGCACGAGAATGCGTCCGAGAGAGAGAGAGAGAGAACTATATATCAAAATCCCATACGCGAGAGAGAAAGAGAAAACCGGCCACCGAAGTCCGAGTATAAAATACTCGCCGGCGCTTACAAAGCTTATAGCTCCGAACCAGTGTAAAAAACTGGTATAGCAAAGAGAGAGAGAGATAGAGAGTAGGGGAGGTAATATTGCCATGCGACGCACGTCCGAGACACGCGCCTAACGCTCCAGTCGTGCGCCCAGAGCTCCCAACTGCTCCCCACCACCGTCCAAAGCCCCGTGCCACAAAGTAGTGGGGGCAAGGGAAGCCTTACAAGAGCTCAAGACGTAAAGAAACACAACCATTACTGTAGAGTACGTCGACCAGGCAGGATCTGTGTTAGAGATTTTTAGTGAATTATTAAAACGGGCACGCGACAACCACGCGACCTTATACTGTGTTTTAGTGACTAACTTTGCAGTGATTTTGTGGATTTTTCGGACTGTGTTTATTTTTTTTTTTTATGAACTGATGGCGTCTATGGTTGGTAAACCGATCAATCTGATGCTAGGAAATAGTGTAGTCAAACGTTCTTTACCGATCAACCATTCCGGGACCGCGGTGATCGTTTCCAATTCGTCGCCGCCTCCGGTAAAACAAGAACCAGGACTAACACGACTCCTTGTGGAAGAACGCGGTTCGGTACTGGTGAATAATACCAACAACAATAACTCCGATCTAGTCAGGTGTAAAAGGAGGATAAACTTCACGTACTCCACCAACATGCCGGGACACCAACCGGCTTCCGTGGCGAGACGTAACGCCAGGGAAAGGAATAGAGTCAAACAAGTCAACAACGGTTTCGCTACACTCCGCTCGCACATCCCCCTGTCCGTAGCCGCAGCGTTATCGCCGACCCCTTCCGCCGGACGCGGCGCGAGTAAAAAACTAAGTAAAGTCGAGACCCTCAGGTTAGCCGTTGAATACATAAGATCCCTTCAAGATATGTTGGACGAATCAGGGGGGTCTTCGCAAAACGAGAACACGTATTACACTTCGGGACCGCTCCAACCGGAGAGTTCGCTGTCGCCCCCCTGTTCCGAAGCATCGTCTTCGCCGCCTCCTTCGTCTTACGCCTCGGAAAGTTCCTACGTCGCGAACGCCGCTGTCAGCTATCACCAGCAAGAGAACTACGAACCTATGAGTCCCGAAGATGAAGAACTCTTAGACGTAATATCTTGGTGGCAACAGAGTCAATAAAATTTAAGGTAAATACCATAATACTATCTACACACGTATTCATATAGGCCTACCTAATATATTTTTTTAATCCAAATTAAATTTTGAAAAATATAGCTTAAAAAATGTTGTTACAGAAACTAGGGCCTATCATGAATGTTTCAAAAGTCAGATAAAAGTAGGCCTATAGAAGTAGTAGCCTAGCAATAAAAAGTTATTATTAGCAGATTATGATATTATCATCAATGGTAGGTTTTACAGTGAATTGTTATAACAAAAATAATTTGGAAATGGGCTAATTAACATCTAAAATTGTTTGTATAAAATAAATTGATAGTCTACATTGTAATTAGGCTATATATACAATAATATTAAATTTATAGATTGTTACATTTTGCATTGTAGGATATAGCCTACATGCCATTATTAAAAAGGTTTTAATGACACCACTTATTTAAAAGTTGAAATTACACAAATAAAATGTCATAAGAAAATCAAAGTAAAGAAAATTGTTTTCTAGGCCTATGTTTAAAATAGCCTATATTAAATTAACGCTAAAATCCAAAACATTTATTTACATTGTGTATTTACTCAATACACAGCCTAGTGTTTCAATATAGTAGGCCTAATATTTTCAAAACAGATTAAAAGAAATGAAAAATTTTATTACAAAGGCATTTTCACTTTCCAAATTTGAACATGAACTTTAAAATCTTGTATAAACATTAGGCCTAGGCATACAAAAATAGTTAAATTAAATTATATATTACAAGAAAATGTAGGCCTACCTTTAAAAAGATACTGGTACCTGACATATGAGTGAATTCAAACTGTGAAAATGCTACTCATTTACCTAAGCAAAATAAAGGGTACCAGAAACTGACACATAGTTTCTCACAAACGTATTTAAATTATTAAACAGATTCACAGTGACTTCATTATTGTAGGAGAGGTGATTTAAAACTAGGAGATTAACTAATAAATATTATTATTATTAGCTAGATATAAAACTATTGGATCGATTTCGAACAAATTTGCAACAAACACGTCAATTAGGCCTATATGGATGCACGAAACAAGATTTTTTGAAAAACAACCCCCTTTATGGCCAAAAAACCCCAAAAATTAGTTATTAGCCTATTATTATTAGTACAGTAGCTAAAAGAGAATTTTTAGAAAGATGCTGTTTTTTGCATAAGAAAGAGTACATTAAAGGCTACAAATAAGCCAAATTTGATCAAAATCGTTAGAGCCTTTTTTTTTATTAAAACAAATAACAGATTTTTGGGGGTTTTTTTGGCCAAAATGGGGTTGATTTTCAAAAATTTTCAAAACTTTTTTTCGTGCATCTATACAGGCCCTCTTGACATGTCTGGTGCAAATTTGTTTGAAATCGATCGAAGTTTTTGCTCTAGCTTTGTATACATGCATACATACAGACAGACATTTTATAAAAACCACTTTTTTGGACTCAGGGGGTCCCAAAACGGATATTTCCACAAAAATCTCAACATCGATTTTTATTGCGATCACTATTCACTATACTTTCTCTATACTATAGTATAGTGAGAAAGTAAAATTAGTTTTTATTCTTTGCCTTCTACCGTTTCCAAATAACTTCATTACACTTATGTGCCTTTAATTTCCCATTGTTGAAGAATCTAACACAACCTCAAAATATTATAGGTACTGGTTTTTAAACCAATACTTCTTACATTGCAAAACACTCAAAGATAAATAGGTACCGTGGTTCCGTGGTAATAACAAACAATACAACTTAAAGTCATAGGTAAAATAATTCTAGGATCAAAATATCGATTCAAAACTAAGGTGCCAACCTACCTAGATCAAGATTTCTGCTACCTAGTCCAGACTAGTTATTTAATCACATGTTGTGATTTCAGCGGAAACCGGTTCTGTAAATATAAAGAGTACGAGATGAAAATAAACGGCTGCTTTAAATTAAACCGTTATAAAATTAATTTAGAATACATGTTATGTAATATCCTTTACTTATTCTTGTAGCCTAGAGTATTCTAATTATAGAGGCATTGGTAGGTAGTAAGTGAATGAATGTTGAAATGTAGGCTATGTTTTTGGTAAGCCTAATAAATATTTTAACCTACAATAATTTTATAGAGTTGTAATCGTATTGTTGTTTAACCAATTTAAAACAAAAATATAGGCTACAGATTTATTTTTACTCTTTTAAGAAAAGTAACAACCATGGCAAAAGTGAAATTATTGTATTTTATGTGACTCTCTATTTAGGCCTATTATATAAGTCGATGTTTAATTTATTTATTCCCGGTTGAAAGAATCATAATAACCAAAACTGTTTTTTTTTTTATAACCGTGTTTGATTTTTGCGACTTTTAGTAGGCCTAATACTTTTGTATAATATGAACCCATGCACGATTAGAATTACATTTATAAACAAATGTCTATTTCATGAACGTTGAAGCTGATTTACTCTAGGCCTAAAATAGAAGGAAGGCTGTTCTAGAAAAAGTAACAGATGTTTAATATTACATTGTTGTAGGTAGCATAGACCTATTGTAATGTTTAAGACCATAACTTTTCAACTACATATATATCTTTAATCAAGAATAGTGTAAAAAAGCCTAATATAAATAGTAACCTTAAATATTAAATACCTCGTTAAAATAAAATTTCAATATTAATCGATATTTACCTTTAATTGTAATTTTTATATTTTGTTACGGAAATAAACTATTGGATCGTTCGTAACACCAATGTTCATAATATTTTCCGCCGTCATTTTTCGTGTTTACAATTAGGAACCGTCAAAAAAACACGCTATTCCATTTTCAAAATCAAAATTCGTTGAGAAATTAAAAAATTTTATAATTTTGTACCGATTACATTCGGGCGATTATAACCTGAAAAACGTGACATAGTTTAAAAATGTCAGTATCGAAAACTATTCCGCGTTATTTATTACTTCTATGTAACGGCTTATTTCTCAATTTGCTTAGGTACCGACATGACCTTCTTCAGTAAATTCCAATGCCACAGCAATAACAGTTTTGTTTTAAAACAAATTTAAAACCGTGAACTCCCTACTAATAGGCGTTGATAGTTAAACTGTAAAACCGCTAAAACTGGCATTTTCCCGCATATATTACGTTTACAAAAACATAAATTGCTGCTTGCAAACCTAATGACAGTTGAAAGCAAGTCCGAAACCAGCCTTCTGTCCAAAACGAACAGGTTATATTATAGCTCCGTCTCTCTCTCTACAGTTTAGTTATTGATAAATGGAATTGATCCGACACGCGAGCAACGATTATTTTCTTTTTCTTCCTCTCTCAGTTGGACACAGTAAACACTAATTATATGCATCGAATTTTGATCTCGTAGAGCCTACCCCTTTTGTTATTATCATTCCTGTTTTTTCTTCTCTCTCTCTCTCACTCTCTCTTGGTCCAGTATTTACTCGTACTGGTTTTTGTCGATCGGAAAAAGAAAAGAGCCGTATGCAAATGATTATTAAACATAGACCTTTTAAAACTTGTTTTTTTCGTTTAGTTTTTGTGACGGTGCTCCCGACTCGGGGCTCCGGTCCCAAACTGTTTTTTAACCTTCGTCTAGTTGTTTTTACAGAAAAACTATTCAAGAAGAAAAAAGAACAAAAGGTTCATTGTTAATTTCCTTTGTTGTTCGGTGCCCTACTATTATTGTCTGTTTATACTGACGAAATAAAAACAACGAAAAACGACTTCACAAAAAATTATAGGCGTAAAAATCTTTTTGACGATGGTAATCTCAGTTTTATTATCGTGATTTAAAAAAAGGTTATTTGTTTGTCTGGAATAATAGTATATTTGTATCTAATTTGCATAAACCATAGGTATAACGTTTCACATGGTTAAATTAACTTAATTGAATAAAAACAATTCGAATAAAGTCTATAGACGTAGTTTTTCTTTCCATACGTTTATAGTTTCGACCCTACATAATTCATATTCAAATGAATTATAAATAACACATTCCATTCATTATTTTGTAACTAATAGAGTGAATTCGAAAGTAAAATGTGCGAAAAAAAACAATGTTTATATTTCTTTCAACTTATGTTGGTTATTTTTGTAAAGGAATGTATTATTTAAATCCAAAACTTTTAATAGCCTAATCCCGTATTATTAAAAAATATTAGGCTATAATTATTTTTTAATTTGTAATAATTTTTCTGCTCTTCCTCAGCAAGCAATTTTGTAATTTAATTAAAAAATATTCATGATACAGCTAATTAGAATTTGAAAATTCACAAAATAGTTAAATTTATTTAAGTAAAAGGGTTGTAAAACAATTCTGTTTTGCTATAGCTAATCATACTATTATTTTTTGATTGTCTTAAATGTATGTCAGCCTTATTGAAGCTAAAATTATGGTACAGTACTAAAGCTCAGAAAATCCGATACCAGCATTTTGTTTAAAATGTGTTGACTTAGTCGAGTTTTCATTTTAAAATGATATTCTAGTTTTGCTTTAAAACCCTCATTGTTCAATTTCTCATAATATGACACCAACCGAATTAACCAAAATTCAATAAAAATTGTTCTATCAGATCAATTGCGTCGCTGGATTTTAATCCATTTTCTGAATAAAACTAGCTTTCTTTATAGAAAAATCTCTTTGAATGACCCGAGTTTATTTTTGGCGCTCAAGACGGATAAGAAAACGTGTAAATGGAAGAGGTAAGGTAAGCCGTCTTTGATAAGGACAACGGAAAGCATTGTTAGTTAACTTCGGGTCTAATTCGTTTCCGGAGAGCCGAGCATCAACGTCTTTTTTCTTCACTTGGTTGGTTTTATCGTAGCTCTAGAAATACACCTTTTGCTGTGAAAGATGGACTGGAAGGTCTAATTACAAGATTAAACCGTAGTTTTGTTGTAGACTTGTCTTAGACGTAGTTGGATTCCTCGAGGTTTGGTTTGTCATAAAATTACTGGTTAAAAAATAAACGTTAAGGTTTTTAATTATTAACATGTAACAAATTAACTCTGTTTTACCAACAATACTAAGCCTTTTTGTCTCTTTTTTTATTGAACAAAACACTAGTATTATTTTATGTTTACAAGTTATTGCAAACTTAAGTTTAATTGATTTTATTTTAATTGCATAAAATCTGAATAAAAAATTTATAATAGGCCTACAAAAATTAGTAAAATGTAAAAAATTTTTTGTTTTTGAAGTTATACTTCTTTGCGCCCGTTGTAATCGGGATGGTGTGTCGGTCGAGAAACCGCGTCACGCGTTAGGAGCAAAATCCGGAAAGTGCCTTTTTATACCTTTTCTCTACAAGAGATACCTCAAGAGTCTCGGTGGGTGAGTGGTTAACGCACTCGACTTCCACGCTAGAATTTCTGGTTGATCCCCCGGCTGGGAAATTTTTTTTTCAAAAATTATAAGAAAGTATACGAATATACGAATGGCCAAAAAAGTATTACTTCCACCGTCTGGTCCGACGCAGACCCAATTTTAAAAAAATGTTTTTGATAAGTGGAATTTTCGCTCTTTTAAAATTTAGGTACAAAAATTATAAAATAGGCCTATTTTCTAAACAAAAAAAGTTTGTATTATGTTTCATGAATTTTTATTATTAAAATAATATAAATAAACGGTTTAAAAATAAGAAACGTAAGTGAATGCCTGCTTCAAATGTTTGGTGATAAAGGCATATACAAACTATATGAATAACTATGGGAAATGTAATAGCTCAGTTGGCAAAATGGCATTTCAAACGTCATAGGTTCGAATCCAGCTATTGAAGTCTGATTTTTGTACGTGTTTTTTCACTCTCCGTCCTTTATTAGTCTTACTGACACAAAATGTAAAAATAGCGATACTATGTCAGCACATAGAAGTCTAGCCTACATTTAAAAAAAAAATATTGTTTGTACAATTATATTTACTACAAACTATATCGTTTAACTAGTGTTGCTGTAGATTTCTATTTGAGAACTTTTTTACTCGTTTCGTCTTTCGAATCACTTCGCCTTCAAGATTCCTCCCCAAAATCCCGATCCGATTCCCGATACCGACAAAAGCCCGTCCTCGATCGTCGTCGATAACGCACGACCGGTCGGGTAATAAAAATGTATCCGAAACCGCATCTACCCAAACAGACCCCGTGAAGAAAATCAAAAAGCTGAATAGAAATCAGTGAAAAAATCTGAATGTACTAAGAAAGGGACTTCGTAAGATACCGTTGGAACTTCTTTTGTGGAGCACCCTCTCTTGCCGTGCAATAAGGAGATCTTTTGTGATGCCTTCAAAGGTCCTTCCCCTGGCAAAAAGTCCTTGCTTAACGTCTTTTGTACGATCTTAGCGGGAGCCTTCTTAAGGAAGTAGCCTAGTCTGCGAGAGTTAGTTCTTGCTGGACTTTGTTTCTTCGGAATAAGGAAATCTGTATTATAAAAATATTCGAGCGTCTACAAATATTTAATAAAATCTAGGATTATTAAACAAGGAACTGCATTAGATTTATAAGGACTCTCATGTGTTTCCGCTGATTTGACTGTTTTAAGTCCAATATTTCTTAAATGTGTTCTTTCATCCACTTTCTAAATGTGGGTGAAATCATAGATCATGAATAATAAATAGATCTTGCATCCATACATCAGCAGTGTGGCGAACATTAGGTTGTCGGGAAAATAGTGCATGATTGCGCCGCGAGGTAGCGCTGGTGTTTCACACAGCTTCCGTCATTTCCCCCAATAGATAGCGCCACTATCTTCGAATCTCCAGTGAAACGAAATATTGCATTGGATCGGAGTTCTATTAGGTTATCCAAATACAATGGTAAAATATAGTTATAATAGAACCTAATATATAGACTATGATGTATAATTTACTGTATTCTGTCCCAACAAGAAATTTTCTTCTTTTGTTTACAAAATATGGTAACCGAAGGCATTTTGGGTAGGACGTGTCTATAGCCTATATTCTTAAACTTAAGCAAACAAAGTTGTACTTTTAAAGATTTTTTAAAACAGCTGCTAAAAAGTGGCGATAGCTTAGTTGGTAGGGTGGTAGTTTCATGCATTACAATGCCGGATATAAATCATAGGTTGACGTTAGCTTTTTCGTGTGCTATTGTACACAGTAAACTTAATTTAATGAAAGGATGACCAAACATTTATATTACCAAACCAAATATTTTACATTAAAATTTAGTAAATGAATATTGTGCTTGACTTGTGAGAAGATATACATGATAGAATAATTGAACACAAAATCTCATAACTGATACGTTTATTGACTCAAATTCGTTTCAACGACAAAGTCGCCATCTTTAGTGATGCAAACTAAAGTTACAGACTATTGTAGCTCCTGCAGCACTGATGATGGCGACTTTGAGTTTAAACGTATTAGTTGTGAGATTTTGTAAAAAGTTTATTCTATCAAAATTAAAATCGATTCAGAATTAAAATAACTATACAGAAAATTTATACTTCAACAAATTTAGGCCTATATCCAAAAAGAAGTAGAAACTAAACGAAGAGCTAATGGATATTATTTTTCTTCTTTTAACAACAAAATTCTTCTGTCAACAAAATTTAACTTGAAACATGTAATTACGATATTTTAACCTAAACAATTTGTGTAAAGAGTGCACAAATGTACACTTTTAAAATGTTGTCCACTAAAAACTAGGTAAGCTTAGACAAAATAAATACCTCCTCACTTCGTCCCTCGATAATAATAAAAATAGTCGAGTTCACCCATTGAACGAGTTTTCAAGGTAAAGGTCCCTCCAGCAGGGGCGCTGCGAGTTTCCAGGTCAATACTGGCTGTTTTTATATCTCGATCATAAGGCTTTAATTTATGCAGGATTTCAACAAAAACATTTCCAAAATAAAAGCCGGAAACGGTACTTGGGTGTTTTGAATTATGAAAAGAGAATAGGGAATCTTTTAAATTTAAACAGAAACCGGTTTTAACTAGATTTTGTTTATACGGAGCAACCTTTATTTAAATTGCATTTGTTGTGGAAACGAAATTCAGTTGATCTCAATTAAAATATTGTTGATTTGAATTAAATATTACTCATCTAAATAAATTTCTACAATGCACAACACTTGAATATAAATATAGAAAGATAAATTTATATCTTACCCTTCAAAACGGAATTGCCAGCTTTTAGGGTTACTCGGTTGATGTCTTATGAAGGACTAGGGGAAACCCCTGCGTGTTCCGCACGCCAACCCCATTGGAACCTTCTATACACATAATCATGTTATGTTTTCTTTATAATAAAGGTGAAGGATTAATAATAACCCTAAAATATTTCGGATATTTTATAACAGCAGTTATAATAAAAGTTAAAAGAACCAGCAAGGCTCAATTCTACACTTTAATACAAACCTAACCTAAAAGTTAGAAATACAAATAATTGCTCCAATGTTTGAAATCAGCAGTAAATGGAAATATTGGAGCAAACAGCTGATTTATCTGTTATTTTATTCAATTTATTTCTATGGTAATAAATGTAAGTACATGTGTTGGTTCATCAGTCTAGGCCTAACCTAAGATTTTTTCCGACTAAATTGACTAATATTGAAATAAAAAAGGTTTACATCGAAATGAATTATAGCCTATGTTAGTCAGGGATAGTGTAGCTTTTTATTAGTAAAACTATTTTTTCAATTGGTTCAGTAGTTCCAGAGATTACCCCCTACATACAAACAAACAAATTTTACCTCTTTATAATATTAGTAGCCTATAGATTGTTTGGCCTTAATGTTTATAGTATACAAATTTTATTGTAATTCCTCCACCCAAATTAAGGTTTGCTTACAATTGGACCGCTTTAAATTAGATTAATATGGACTAAATTTAACATAAATCGTTGCATATATTTTCCCTAATTAGAATTTTAGTCGTCTAAGGTATTAACGACTTTATTTGTATAAGGTTATAAACCGATAGGCTAGGTTAGTTGAACACTTATTTCTTTACACACCAGAGGAAGTTTATATCCCTTTCTCACACGTGTAGGACAAATTAATCCCCTATTGGTCTAGCCTTGTTAATTGCGTTCCCGTGTATTTCCCATACTCGATCGACCTTCGGCTAATGGCTAATAACCTCATGTACGGTAGACATGTTGCATTTGTTTTGCCGTCGTCTGTACGTAACTGAAAAGGAAGTGGTGCTACTCGAGCACAAAAGGGGGAACGAAAACATCTAAGGGACGTACAGTCGGGTTTTTTAAAGTATAGTCTGTACTGGAAAAAATAGCGGGTAGTGGGTTGAATTAAGCTTATAATATTTACTAGTTTAAAATACTAATTCACTGAAAAGAAGAACCCATCTGTTGCACTTGCATCAAGTTTAAAGACGTGTCAGCTCATTGGTACAACATAGACAGATTAAGTTATATATATAAGTTAACTAGCTGACCCGTACGGCGTTGCCCGTGGTGGTTGGTATTTTCAGTCTTTTTAACGTAATTGTATTCTTTTTAAGTGTAAAGTCAGTAAGTGGTATTTGG
>JAGFPH010005501.1:18785-38404 GCA_018207615.1 Philaenus spumarius | reverse complement strand
AATAAGAACTTATGTATATATGTTTTCTTGTATGTAGTTTATTTATTATATTTATATTGACATTCTGTTTATTGTACATAAAATAATTTAAATTTTATTTATGAACAAAGAGAAGCAACATTTCGTTACAAGTCTTAGAGCTCTTTGTTCTGTTACTCTAAGACTTGTTGAATTATGAAAGCTGAATTGTTGTATTAAGAGTTTAAAATGTTTTTAATGCATGATCAAATGTTATCAATCGTCATTTTGATATTTTTTATTAAAACTATGTAGGATTTTGTATTTGTTTGTAATTTTTAGGAACTCTTGAGTGTTATAGGTCATACCTTGTTTTGAAAAGTCGTATTTTACTGTTAAAAAATTTAAATTTTATAAAATGAAATCTAGACATAGTTGTTCTTTTTTCTTTTTCACTTCAAAATTATATTACTGAAAAACAGTTTTAATATGTTTTTAGGAACTATTTAAAGAATTCTACCTGTAAAAAATTAACTGTTTTTCACTAATAATAATTTTACAATTTTTAAAAATGACAAAAATTACTTTAATTTTATTTCAAATTGACAATGATTCAAACCCAGGTCTCTCAATTTTTTATTGAAGGACCTTGATTCAAATCTCATCAATTTTTCAATGAAATTGACCGATTTTCTACAAATAAATCTTAGTCTGTTACATTTGATCTCTCCAGTCATCCAATTTCCATACATTTTTGCTAAACAAATTAATGTAAATGAAAATTTCAAAAATGTGACTTTACGCTAGTAATTGACTGGTAATTTAATAGTTACTTGACTAAAGCAGTTGTTCACCTTAAAGTACTATAAGTAACGTTCCATTTTTTTTTAATTACCATTCATTAATTGTTACATAACCTTAAAAATCTGTTGCCCTAGTCCAAGAGTTTGTCAGAGATATTTGCTGGAGTCAAATGCCTTACATTAGCGTTATATCTTCTTGATCAAAGCAGTATCTCTAGTCAATTTCAATGCAATTATGTTCATTTTGCAACTGATTTTAAAGTAAAAACAGCCTTACTTAAATAAGTGAACACTGCTCCAGTCTGAGCTCAACTTCAAGATAGCAAGATAGATTATAACACTTAAAAGTTTCTAAAATTAAAAATATGTAGTTATCGCCATACCTCATAGCATTCCTAATCGTTTTACCTCAAACGTTTCATAACAAACACAATTCCAAGAAATTAAGTAAGACTTATTCCTGTACAAATTAAAACGATCGTAGCTTGTATTAGTCTACTTTAAGATTATTTTTAAGTCGTGTTAATATGATGAAAATGAAAAAATCTAGTCAATGTTTATAAGGTGTATATTTTTTTGTATGCGTTACATGTGTATATATTTTGTTTCTATAGCTTGGCCTCCCATTTACATTCCAAAGTGATTTTTTTCCAAAATGTTAAACAAATCCCGGTCCAATGTTATTTTGTAAAACTTTAGTCTAAGAAACAAGCCTAGATGCTGTGCCTTATATCTTTACGACAATGCTCATGTACTTTTTTAAATTTTTATAGTGTTATACATATTTGATTAAAACATGTTATTAATTAAACCTGTTGTGTTATTATTTGCCTGGTTTTATCCAAGCTGTATACCAATATTGATGTTAAACTATGAGTGATAGCTCTGTTGGTAAGGTCACAATGTTTCACTATGAAATGTTTTGGATTGTCATATAGATTCCAATAGGCTTTTGACCTTGTCTTTTTTAATATTGTATTTCTTTTCCGGTCTTTCATTAGTTTTATGCACACAAAGTGAAAAGAAAACAAATAAAGGAAGAACTTAACACAAAGCATACAAAAGTGTGAATGGTAGCATCTAAAAACCAAAATTGGAACTGTTACAACGTATAAGCTTCACAGTCAAAAAACTAAACAAATTTGAAACAGCAAAAATGGTAAGAATTATTATGGGTAACCACTAACAATTTCTAAAACAAAAAACTGACATTTTAAGAGCAGGCAATACTTGCTCCTCCATTTATTCACCTTCAGGCTATACTCTAATGGGCTTATCAATGATTTTATCAATAGTTTTATCAATGATTATACTGTGTTTCCGAATGTCTCAATGTAAATTAATTGAAGTACGAGTCAAAAACTATTATACTTAGAACAAAATTATTGCACGAAAAAAAGATTGAAATTTAAGTTTTATATATTTATTATTATGTTTTCTGTTGACAAATTTACAATTCATATAGCAAGAGTCAAAACAAAATGTAAAATTGTTGAATTCTTACATAGGTACTACTTACAATTTATAATTTCATACAAAACAATTTAATACATTAAAAAAGAAATAATCAACATGTATAACAATTACACCTATATGAAGTCATTCAATTTACAAAGAAATAACAATTACAAAATACTATAGTTACGGTATTAAAAATTATTATAAAGCTTGCTAACCCGCATATTTACTTATTATTCATTTTGATAATGACAAATTTACAATAATTCCTATATCAAGTGCCAAAAACAAAATGTAAACTTATTGAATTCTTACAATGTAAAATTTCATACAGAACAATTCAATACATTTAAAGTGAAATAATCAACATGTATAACAATTACACATATATGAAGTCATTCCATTTACAAACACATAATAATTACAAAATACAACATGAAAGAATAAAATTGATGATAATAATAATGTATCTCACCACCTGTGTGGGAGGAACTCTTCCACCAAGTAACACGAATTGACCACCAAGAGTTGTCGAAGACTTCTCTTTGAACAATTTTTATTTTTTGTGGGAGTTTATTAGCAAGTGCAACTCCTGCTTGAGAAGGTAGTTTTTTTAAACCTTTCAAGTCTGTGCTCCCTTTCCCGTCTGGTATTGTGGTTATGTAGCCTATATCGTTTTAATATTGGAATAGATTTAAATTTCAAATAACAAATAGTTTGGAAGATATACATACAAGAGAAAGAAGAGAGTGTGAGTATTTCCAATTCCTTGAACACGCTTTTGCAGGATTCCAGCTTTTGCAGACCTCCTACAAGCCTCAGCTTTTTCTGCATTATAAATAAATAGCCTTTGCACATTTTTAAAGGACGAGTCTCCCCACAGCAAGACTCCGTAGTTATGTGGGTAAATCAGCCTGTAGTAGGTTTTTTTTTTTAAGTACTAAGGATACCAAATGATTTTAGATTTCTTAATACAAAAATTCCTGAACGTAACTTTTGACAAATGCCTTATTATTAGTACAAAACACCTCACATGTTAGTTATTTGTGGTATTTTCTAGAATAAACTTTATTTTAGAGTCATTAAAAACATAATATGTAAAGGCATAGGAGCATAATATTTATTAACATAAAAAGTCTGAAATTTAGGTAAATAATAATATTTTCCTACATAATGATAAAATGAAAACATACATACGGAACATGAACATCAACTCCTATAAAATCGAGTGAACGTACGAGCGTGCGTAGAGTAACATTTAAAGAAGAAATAATATAACTTAATAATATAACAGCTGATTTCACCTGTCATGTGAAATACGCAAACAAAACCTAGAGTAGATTATACTTTGGTGTTATGTTTACAACTTCAATCAACAATGTAGCCTATAATATTAATAACTTCTAAACCATTTGATCTATCAATATTAAATAAAAGGCAATTAAAAGACAATATTGTTATCTTTCTTTAAATATATAGGGCCTATAATAATATACATAAACACAAAATCTTAACAAATATTCCTACAGTTTAAAAGTCCTTATAATTGTACACATTTACCGAGTTAAAAATCCCCGTCTGCATAGTTAGGTAGGCCTAAATAAAGTGTGTTGTTTTTAAATATTATTTTGTATAAATGATGTATTTCTGATGTGTATCTAATTGATCAGCCTGTAATTTTTCACGGGGATTTACTAGTAGACATATGAAATAAACCTGTTGTTTTGTAGTTCTTTACTCCAGAGATTATTCATTTCTATAATTTTTTTTACTAAATAGGCCGAGCCCTATATACAAATAACAATACATTAATCAACTCCTATAAAAGCGAGTGTATACATCCGTCGCCTAGTGCGTACGAGATTGCGTGCATTGGAATTAATATATGCTGAATTAAATTTAAAAAACTGTTCGGGCCAACCTCCTTTACAAAATACTGCTTACGTCACGTATATTAAAATCACTGAAGATTCCTTGTGTTTTGCTTCTCTAAGTTTTCCTATTGACAACATTGCCGTGCAGAATGTTTAGGCCAAAGTCATAAAGAAAGCCGTTTACAAATCGATATTAACAATCAGATTGCATTTTTTATTGCAAACCTGGCTTTACAACTCTATACAAGACACAACAAAATTATTTAAAACCTATTCATTAATGAGTTTCTCTATTCAGTCATGTACAAATTAACATCACAAATAAATAAATCGTGATCGAGTATTTAGTCATGTATAAATTTACTAGCTATTACTTTTTTCACAAACACTTGTTGGATTCGCTGTAAAAAGTATAAAATTCTCTACCCATAAAGAAAGAAAAAGGTTACTTTTTGTAACAAATCCCCCTCCGATTTATAAATTTTTTGGAAATATATTAGGGTTATTATTATTATTTGCGGAGGATTGTGTGACCTTCTACCAGGAAACACCGTATCTGACCAGGCACATTGAATATGTTGTTTCTTCAATGCCAGGCAGCAGCTCACATCAAACGAGTCTTTTTGTGAAACGAAGAAGACTTTGGGGACCTTCCTCTAGTTTACTACTATATAGCTGGTGTTATACGGTAACCTTGTGACAGATACTTCTGCCTCTGCGAGGGCATCACATTCCCATAGAACACGGGAATAAGTTTTTCCATCTCTCCACACCTCCGTCGTAATGGGTAGTTCTCTAATCCCATCAGGTGGAGGTGTCTCTTTAGAGAGTGTTGTCTAGTCAGTAGACCAACCAATAACCTTAGACCCAGCAGTGTTCTGCCTAAATGTCCACCCAGACCACCAATGAAGTCGTGTACCTGTCTCCTCACCATGTCTATCCATCTGTGTAAACATACTGATAGAACATTTTTTCTTTGCCTTTCATTCCTAAAATTTCCTGATATTCCTATCATCAGGTGGAGTTCCTGTTTCCTTTCTTATGAGTTTATCCTTCTTGGTTTGCGGGATAGCCTGTTATATAACTGCATTAATTCTGACACGTTTAAAAAAAACCACCTATAACAAACGTACAAATGAATGATCCTTTATGGGAACATTTTTTATCGTGGTACTGATCCTACAAAGCAAAAAGTTCTAAAAAAAAACAAAATCTGCTTTTAATACTTCTTTAAAATAAATCGCAAATTATCGTTCCAAAATGACAGGGACATCTAAAAAAATTCCGCTTCAAGGCTTTTCTTCACCCTGGGAAAAAATCACGAGTGAACATTGTGATTTTAATAAAATTGGGTCAGAGTATAGTCAGTGGCCTTGTGCTGGCGCGGGGAGGTGGACAATGCTGGATTGAAAACAGAAGTATCAGCGTCTGCGAATCGCCCACTTACCGTTCCCCTACTCTGAACACCATCAAATAAAAAGGAAAAAATTGTGAATAAATAAATCCTGTGTGCTTTAGAGTGAATGCACGAGACATTCGTGGATTAGCTAGTATCTCCACAGGTGGCTTGAACGATGCATTCGTAATCTCGTGTTTTGGATTCTATTTATAAATGAATAATCAGGCAAATTATTAAGACGGCTTTATATTTTTTACGTGTGACCTTAAAACATGGCAATTATTGTTTGAAAATCGGTAAAAAATTAATTAAAATTAATCAAATCTTTTCTTAAAAAGGGTTTCCGTCAATTTTGAAGTGTGAACATCTATAGGCGCACCACGTCAAAAAAATGTGTATACATGTGTGTATAGCAAAGTAGCCTATATAGTTTTCTTGTTGCTGTGGGTGAATCGGATTTTTCCGTCACGCGTTTCAAGTCATGTATTTTGTGAAACGCTCCTAATGTGTAACTCTCTATTCCATCTGTTTGAAAAAAGTTTTGGTCTTGCCGAGATTCGAACCAGCAGAGTCCATCACCAAAGACTAGCGCCTTAGCCGGTTAGGCCACAATCGCGTTGCTAATTTAGTATATTTGAGTTGGGTATATAAGTGTAACAGAGTGTCCTACATTATAGGCTTAATCTGCTAATGTTAATACAATATATAGTTTAATAAAATTAGTAATACCTCTGAAATGGACATTGTGCTCTCTTATTTAGTAAGTTGTGTTAAAAAAATGAACATTATGCTTCCTCATTTCGTAAGTTGTGTTAGTTAAAAGTTTACACTTCTCCCGTGTGATCTTAAGTACACAATTACATCTTTTTTAAATTATGAAGGATAAGACAAAAGCACATAGCTTTTAAAAACAATTTGAGGTTTCACCTTTCAGTTGAAAAATGGCATCCGAAACGCGTTAGTACAAAGTATAGAGGCTATGTTTTCGCAATTTTACTCAAGGTGAAGAAGCCTCTTAAAACTTGTCTAAAAAATTAACCACGAAATAAAGCCTAACTGAATCTATTGAAAATGATTGATAATATTAAGTAAAAACAAAATAGTGTAGTCAGAAAACTGAGGATCATAACGAATTTTAACATTTGAATGAAAAATATGTTTGAAGTCGTGAAATTTAGAAAAATTTGCAAAAGCTTAACAGTTTTATGTTACGTCTAAACATTTAATTTTGTGACCACAATTATGACCCATTTAAAAAGCACGTCAACACAAGAAAAAAACGTAAATTAATACATCTTTAGTGAAGATTCCAACAGGATAATTAGTATATATTATCATTCTATACATTTTACATAACATTATTAATTACATTACACCCATCTACAAAAACTTGTGCAATTTATTACACTTAAAGACAAGGAAGCGTCGTCCATTCAGAGAGAGAAATAGAGACTTTTAATTTATGACTCGCAGAATTCTTGAATATAAGTATTCGAGCTTCTTTTTACAATTCGCATCTATTATTTCACAACTAAACAATCAATACTAAAAAAACAATAAGCTTCAATTGTTAATTTATTATTCATAGGCCTACTGATTTTTCAGAAACTAAATGTTATTTTAATACCGCAGCGACTTCTATATTTGGAAAGATTTGTATACACGGTCCGTATTCTGGAATAAACCTTACGGTGGTTACTTTAGTCATTTGGTTGCAAACTTGAAATTTGTAATCGAGCGAGAAAACATCATAGTTATGAACTTATAACACAAATAATACTATACTCTAAAGCAAAATTTATTTCTCTCTATTATATAAAAAAGTTTTTCTACTTCTTCTTCTCATAATTATAAAGTAATAAGAATAGATTAAATACTTGTATTTACAGTGTAATATGGGCCTAAAACAGACGCGCATGAACGGATTAACGAGATTCCCGCTGTCCCTATCTACTATCTAGCGAAACCACTGCCAAGGGAACGGGCTTGGAAAAATTAGCGGTCGAAGAAGACCCTGTTGAGTCAGAAAGAAGAAAAATAAATGTTAATAATCATATTTTTTGCGGTTGTATCAAATAATTTTTTGCTATAGTATCGTGAAAAATAGTGTTTAAAACTCGTGGAGAAATGTTATTTCCTGGTGCTCGTTCTCTTTAAATTTGTAATATACAGATTCAATACATTTTTTTTCACTTGATGACAAAGAAAAAATAAAGTTGAACGGGCCCCCAGGAGATCGGAGGTGGGGTGGGGGTTTTCGAGCGGAGTGAGCAGGGGGCTAAGCCCCTCAGTCTTTATACAAATTGATATTTACTGGGTATAATTATTTTATTCAAGAATATAATTTAACTTTCATTTTCAAAAAGAGGCCATATAGTTTAGTTTTTGTAGACAAATATTTATGAGTCTTTGCAATTGAGCAAAATTTGCAATAGCCTAAACGTTATGTCTAAACTTATTATTTTGTTACAACAATAAAATTACAATTTATGGCCCATTTAAAGAGCACGTCAACACAAGGAGAAAAAACATAACTAATCATTAATCTTTATTGAAGATCGTGCCATCAGATTTAATTTGTATATATTATCATTCTATAAATAATATATAACATTATTAATTACATCACACTTATCTACAAAAACTTGTGCAATTTATTACACTTAAAGCTGAGACTGTAGAATTACTACTAGGCCTATAGTCTGTGCTTAAAGACAAGGAAGCGTCGTCCATTCAGAGAGTTAATAGACCTGGGGAATTAGACCAAAATCACCCAGAATAACTAAATATTTTTCTACAGCATCGATTGAGATGCCGTTTTCGGCATTGTATTTGGAAAATTTTCAGGAAAAAAGTCTACATATAAATACCTTGTCGGCAGACTAAAAGTGCATTTTGGGTAGGCCTATGCATAAAGTGCATCTAGAAGTGCATCAATTCCGATAGTTTATAAATATTATTTGAATTTATGAAATCTTTTGGGGTTTTGGGGGTCGCAGATTCCGAATCTGCCCTTGAAAAATATGTCCGACCACAATGGGACCCCCCCATGGGGATAGGGGGGGGGCACTTCTGTAAAACATTTGAAGGACCACTGATTGATTCTGCTGCAATGAGAATGCTTCACTTTGTTATTTTTTGCCCCTTAAGTGCCCCCCCTTCCCTGCCCTCATGGAGGTTCCAGGGTGATCGGACATATTTTTGATGGGCAGATTCGGAACTACCGACCCCAATAACCCCCGAGTGTACATTTTCGAGTGATTTACAGAGCCCTTTGATTTTTTTCCGAAGTGCCCCCCAGTCCCCATGGGGGTCCAAGGGTCGTCGGACATATTTTTCAAGGGCAGATTCGGAATCTGCGACCCCCAAAACTCCTGTATAAAAAATTTGATAAAATTTCATGAATTCAAAACTTTTTTATAAATTATCGGAAATGATGCACTTCTAGATGCACTTTATGCATACCCAAAATGCACTTTTTGTGTGCCGACAAGGTCTTATATTATGTAGACTTTTTTCCTGAGACTTCTCCGAACACAATGCCAAAAACCTCATTTCGATCGGTGATAGAAAAATATTTAGGATTTGTTGTCTAATTTCCTTGGTCTATAAAGAGAGAGAGAGAGAGAGAGGGGGAGATAGCAAGCGGTCAATTGTGGGGAGATTCGGTTGTCTGTATGGTCCATTGTGGGGAGAAAGTCCATTGTGGGGATATCCCCACAATGACCTACACCTTTTTTTTATCGTAATACGTTATTTAGGCGGTAGTAAACATTTCCAGCTGAAAATTTCGTTAAAAAAAAATATCCCCACTTTAGACCTTAGGGCGAGAAGCTTAGTTCGGGAGAGAGGCCACCAGGGCTGCGTTGATTGCAGTTCTCTCTCGCCCAAAAGAGAGAATTTCCCGTGGTCAATTGTGAGGAGATGTTCTTTCATTGGTTAGTTTAAATTTAAGAGAGACAAACTAGCTGTATCGTCCCTTGTGGGCCTGTAAATATGACAACATCGCACAGCGTTGCCATTTTCTTAAACCTAGAATGATCATTGTTGTGAACTCGAGCCGTACCTCCCGCCTTCTGTTGATTGTCTCTCCTCACTTTACGCGATGGTACATTGTGGGCCTAACACACTTGTACAGCGTAGGATGCGAGCAAATGCTTAGTATGTACTGTTAACTTTTCTATGTTCTTTAATTTTATTGAATAATAATTATCACTTATCTATATTTATAAAAGCCAAATACCATTGACTCATCACAGTTTCTCCAAAACCACGAGGCCTACAAACATGAAATTTGGCACTAATACTCTTTATAGGCTCTAGACGGGCACTAAGACAGGGTTTCCGAAAATTCGAAATTTTAGGGGGGGTTTTTGGGGGTCAAAGTTACTAAATCACGATTTCTCAAAACCTACTAAACGGATTGGAATGAAATTTGGTATGTAGCTTCCTCTAGGGCCATAGATGGTCGCTAAGAAAGGGTTTTAAAAAATGCGAAATTTTAGGGGAGGATTGGGGGGTCAAAGTTACTACAAAAAACCATCGAACGGATTGGAATGAAATTTGGTATGTAGCTTCCTCTAGGACCCTAGGTACTCGCTAAGAAAGGGTTTTAAAAAATTCGAAATTTTAGGGGGGTTTGGGGGGTCAAAGTTACTAAAAAGAAACACCGAACGGATTGGAAAGAAATTTATTATGCAGCTTCCTCTAGGGACCTAGGTGCTCGCTAAGAAAGGGTTTTAAAAAAAATCGAAATTTTAAGGAGGTTTGGAGAGGGTCAAAGTTACTAAAAATCACCATAAGAAATACATAGTGTAATATATTTATTGATATAATATATTTTTTGTTAATATACATTTAACTTTGATTTGTCAATCCGTGCAAAGCCAGGTCGGGCCTGCTAGTGCTAAATAAATTAAACTAAACATAATTGTTTCATTATTTTTTTAATGTAAATTTGTAACTAACACTGTACATGTACTGCGAGTAAACGCTGTTGCTATGTCGTATGTACACAGTTACAAATTCTGTTATATAAAAGAAAGTTTTCCCCGCCATTCTGTTGTTGCCTCCACGCGATGTCAGAACGGAAATCAATTAATACATCCTCAACCCCGACCTTTATCCAGTCTTTTAGTTCGATGTCTTGTACTTCTGTCCTAATTGTAAACATTTTAATAAATAGTATTCAATTTTCCCTATATGTTTATACAAGGAGTTCCAAAAGTATGGGACCTCTTCCGTAACTTCTATACAACGGAAAGTAGAAAGATGGAAATTTGGGAATGTCTTTGGCTGATTAGTAACTACTTTTATAATCTTTCAAGACCCTCCCCGTCTCCTCACAGAAGGGCTCTGTGGGGGGCAATTCAAATTGGTTTTAATGTAAATATACCCCTTGTGACACATTAATTTAGTTGTCCTTAAATCTCAAACCTTTTAATACCAAGCAAAGTAAGGTACGACAACCCTATCAAAAATGGCGGAAGAAAAACTTTTTTCAAAAAATTCTGGACCAAACAAATTTTTAACCGTTTAAAATAGAAAAATGATTTTGTTGGATATGAATTTGAATTAATAATTAATTAAAGGTTTATAACCTATAACATTTTGTTGTCTATGGTAACAACTGAATAATTTGAATGGATAATTTCTATTTAATATTATTAGACTGTATTTAATTTTCCAGTTTGGACAGTTTTTATTTTTATTTGCATTTAATTTCCCAGATGAAAATATGATTTTGAAATTTAAATTCAAAGAGGGACAATACAAATTTAGTGTGTAGAGTGTAATTGGATTTGAATAGAGAAGACAAAATAGAGAAGCTCAAAATAAAATGAATGTTGAAGTACTGAAAAGTCGTAGTAGCTGATATGCATATTCAGAATAAAAATACGGTAACCAGAAGAGATCCAAACAGACGTCACTCTTCCATTCCTGTGAATCTTCTGACAAAAAATATAAGTGCAGCTGGTGTTTAGATGCCGTAAGATCCGCTTATTTTATAATATAATCGTTCACGTTCAACAATCAGTAATATTTTGTATACCGTAAACTAGCGCTTATTTTAAGATAAGAGAAAACAATCTAAAATATAAATAACTTTTACTTTTTGTACTGATCTATTTGTGTTTTCTCACGTTCTTTGCGGCTTTGAAAGCAACTGGTTTTGTCGAAGAGTTTAGTTATAAATATTTTAGGTTTTAATTGTTATTAACAATACGGACTACGAAAACCTTGATTTACTCTACTTTCGGGCTATTCATAAAAAGTACTGAACCGATTTTGATGCTGTATTTACCATTAAACAAATTTTATCTTTGAAAATTTTGCCTGATATTTATATTTCTTTTCCTTTGCTAGTTACATGCTAACGTCAGTGTCCAAATTGTACAGAAACATATAATATTTAGAAACTGGACATGGCAATAATAACCGTCTTTATGCTAATATTTGCTTAGTTTGCAAATAATACCAATACAAATTACGCTAGAGGGCCATTTAAAACGGAATTCATTCGGTTTAAAGTTTATATTGTAACATGGTCACACTTCCCACAATTTGTTCCGTGACAACTGTCTGAGATTTATAAAAGAAAGGATTATATCAAATAAAAACAATTCAAATACATAATGAATTATTTTAAACAAATCTATTCTTTCCGCTTGTCTGTTTATGTATTTAAATTGTTTTTATTTGATTTAATCGTTTATATATATTTAGACTAGCAGACTAATGTTGGTCTTAGTATCAGTGTACAGGGATTCCATATAATTACAGGCCATAGATACGTCATTTAATTGACCAAGCGTAAGCTAGGAGTAATCCTTACTAGGAGTAATCGTTTTACGACTTCATTTTCCTACCCTGAAAACAACATAAATATTTTGATCTTCCCAATAAAATTGCATTGCAAATAGGAATACCATATCATTACACACGATAAATGTTTATATTTTAACATTAAAAATGTTCTAAAACAATAGTATGTGTATATATTATAACCACCCAAATACTAAATATGCATTACAAACGTTTTAAACAAAATTTTTGTTTTGATTTGATACATATCAAAGTCGGTAGAAAATGTATGACTGATCACATGATATTCAAATCGAAAATTGCATTACAAATTCAGATATTTTAGTTCATAATGATATCTCAAACGGGTTGTAAGTTATAGTCGATTTACTTCAAGCGTGTATATTTTTGAAAGGTAAAGGGGTTAAATGCTTAGGTTTCGCCTATTTTTGGCTGTATGTGTTAATTTAATTGATATTTTAACACGCAAAATGTTCTAAAACAATAGTATGTGTATATTATAACCATGAAAATACTAAACATGCATTACAAATAAAAAAATTGTCGAAAACTGTAGATAGAACTTTTAAATGTAGACTTACCTAGCGTTTCCTCTTGTTTCTAATATTGTGAATTTGTTGTTATAATATAGTGTATGAAAATTTTCTGTTTTGATTGAATTTTTACACAGATGTTTAAATTGAAATTATTAATATATGTTCAAATTTTAAAAACGATTGATACAAATTATAGATATTATGGTATGAACATCATATCTGTTATCTTAAAAAAATCTTCGTTAAATTGAAGTTTGTAGAAAATGTATGACTGATTACATGAAATTCAAATTAACCTAAGTTGTCGAGAATTCCATTGCGAATTCAAATATGTTTAGTTTTTAAAGATATCTCAAACGGGGTTTTCAGTTATAATCGATTAACCGCAGGCGTGTACTTTATTGATAGTTGGGGGTCAAAAGCCCCCTTTTTCGCACTTTAAGAGTCTGTATGATAAAAACTAATAAAGCTAGATACTATAGCTTTTTACAGTCATAACAACTTATGCTATATTATATATGGTAAAATACCACAACAAAAACTTTCATTCAAATTTTGAAAAATTTCCATTTTGATTTTGTCAAAATTTGGAAGAACATTTTCTTCTATGTACATACTTTTGTTTTAGAACTCTTTTCATCTTAAAATAATATTTAAGATAATATTTCAAAAACACACGAAACCTGAGATTTTAACGCTCTCCGCCTTTCAAAAAAGAACATGCTTGCAGTAAATTGGTTTTATAACTTAAATATCGTTTCTGGTTATACGAAATATACATACTTTAAAATTTCAATTGTTAAGCTCTATGATAAATTAAACTGAAACAAGTACTAACACAAATGTAATGCTTTTCATTTATAAAAATAATAAAGCATGAACAATGGAATCAATGTCAAAGATAAATAAGTAATTTTGTATAAGTAATAATTATTATTAATTTGATAATTAGGTGATAACATAAAGACAATTATAAATGTCCAATTCACGAAAAATAGCCTAATTTGTTTTGAACAATTTATTTACTATAAATAAAGATTGTCCAACATTTATAAAAAGTACCCTTTAATTAACATTCTTGAAAAAGTATAATACCTACATTTTCTATATAAAAATCAAAGTATATTAAACAAGAATGAGATGTGTCTTAAAAATTGCCTACACAATCCCATCTTTTAATGCGTTTAAAACGAAGTTAGTAAGACACTAATTAAATATTAGGTCTTCAGTCAAAGGTCGGCCATATAGAGTCATTGAAAGTTAAAAGTATAAAAAAAATAATCTAAAGACCGGATGTATCCAAGACCGACCCGACAAAGTATTTGTCAAGTGCGTGCACCACTGCGTATTGTGAGCAATCTGCTCATGAGGTGTGTAAGTTACATTGCCTAACTTAGTATAAGAGTAAGTCGCGTTAGTCCCGACGCCGACGCCAGCGTTTTTATATTAAGACGATAATTTTATGTATGGGTGTGATGGGTCTCTGAAAACTAGAACTCTGAACTATGCGTATAATTCTACCAAATATAAAGATTGAAAACTGAGGCTATAAAAAGGGTGATTTGAGGGTCAGGATTCATTAAAAACGTTACAATCTTCTCCTGACAATGCAGATCATTTTGCAAAAAAAAAAAAAAAAAAAACGCGCCCAAATCTGTTCAGTGATTGTGGTTTTGCAATATTTTGGGCTGTGAGTATATGTAATATTGTAACTTAAAAAGCCAGTGGAGGAAGCCCTGGGGTCCGAGGGAAAAACCCTTTGTTGTTGAGTGCTTGCACCATTACAGTAATGTACATGCAAGATTTGAAGAGTGTAGCTACAGTAGTTTTGGTTGTGTGTATATATTAGTCTATAATATATCATTACACCTAAAAAAGCCAGTGGAGCTGAGCCCTGTAAAATTCTTTGATGGTGCGTGCTTACACCATAGCAGTGTTGTACATGTAGTTTGGGATTTGCATATATGACTTTGCAGCTTAAAAAGCCAGTAGGGTGTAGCCCTGAGATCCGATGACATAATTTTTTGTTAGTGGGTGGTTACACCATTATACCTTGAGGTATTTAATAACAATTTTGTTTTTATATTAAATTACGTTTAAAGGCATAGTTAAAGAGTAACTACTAATCACGGTAACTAGAACTACACTAATCTTGTTCTAGTTACCGTGCTACTAATGGTGTCAACAAGAGTAGAAGGGTGTAACAAATTGTTCAAATGTCACAAATGTAAGTTCAATGTTTTTTACATTTGAAGAATGACAAGGTAAGTATTGTTATTTGAAAGGCGTGTATTGGAGCACCTCGATCCTTCCTCCTGACTCACTTACCCAGGCTCGGACTGCGGCCTCGTTCCCCTCTCCAACCATGGTCGATTGTGCGTGAGTATCAGGAGGGCTTGATAGGAATGACAAGCAACTATAAGCCTCTTTGCTCATGGTAATTTAGTATTTTTGCTAGCTACTTCAAGTGATAAATTTTGAAGGCAGGCCCTTTTTAACGGCGTTTTTTGGGTGACCACATGTAAAAAAAGTATTTGTATACAATTTATAATATTTGTGTTATATGTGTTATTATTCGGCTTCTTAATATTTGCTTTATAAAGGCAGTATAACACATATTTCTTGTTTATAAGAATAAATTACCTAACTCATATGACCTACTCATATGACTCATATGACATTGTGATTCTTGGGTTGGCTGACTCCATTTCACCAGTGGGAATTACAGTATTAGGATATATACTCCATTAGAAAGTCACATTAAATATATCCTCACAATTTCTCTCTCTCATATCCTCACAATTCCACTCTCTTATATCCTCACAATTCCACTCTCTTATGTCCTCACAATTCCACTCTCTTATATCCCCACAAAAATCTTTCTCACCTCCCCACAAACGTTCTCTCTTATGCGACCGTTATATCGCTATAATGGACCAAAAAGCTATAAAACCGCTAAAATAAAAAATTAAAATTTTGGAGAGAGAACCACAAGTTATGATAGCCGAATTTTTTTGTAACAAAATCCTGTTTTTAATTTTTCCCTATCTTCAGAGATAACAGAGTTCCCACAATTGACCATATGAACCACTCTCCTCACAATGGGCCAGGCGCTAGAAGGGGAGGGAGGGAGAGAGAGAGAGAGAGGGGGGGGAGGGAGAGAGAGAGAGAGAGGGAGAGAGAGAGAGGGGGAGAGATAGCAAGCGGTCAATTGTGGGGAGATTCGGTTGTCTGTAAGGTCCATTGTGGGGAGAAAGTCCATTGTGGGGATATCCCCACAATGACCTATACCTTTTTTTTAATCGTAATACGTTATTTAGGCGGTAATAAACATTTCTAGCTGAATATTTCTTAAAAAAAAAATATCCCCACTTTAGACCTTAGGGCGAGAGGCTTAGTTCGGGAGAGAGGCCACCAGGGCTGCGCTGATTGCAGTTCTCTCTCGCCCAAAAGAGAGAATTTCCCGTGGTCAATTGTGAGAAGATGTTCTTTGATTGGTTAGTTCAAATTTAAGAGAGAAAACCTAGCTGTATCGTCCCTTGTGGGCCTGTAAATATGACAACATCGCACAGCGTTGCCATTTTCTTAAACCTAAAATGATCACTGTTGTGAACTCGAGCCGTACCTCCCGCCTTCTGTTGATTGTCTCTCCTCACTTTACGCGATGGTACATTGTGGGCCTAACACACTTGTACAGCGTAGGATCAGAGCAAATGCATAGTGTACATGTACTGTTAACTTTTCTATATTCTTTAATTTGATTGAATAATAATGATCACTTATGCTAAATAAATTTAACTAAACATAATTGTTACATTATTTTTTTAATGTAAATTTGTAACTAACAATGTGCATGTACTGCGAGTAAACGCTGTTGCTATGTCGTATGATGTCGTATGTACACAGTTAAAAATTCTGTTATATAAAAGAAAGTTTTCCCCGCCTTTCTGTTGTTGCCTCCACGCGATGTCAGAACGGAAATCAATTAATACATCCTCAACCCCGACCTTTATCCAGTCTTTTAGTTCAATGTCTTGTACTTCTGTCCTAATTGTAAACATTTTAATAAATAGTATTCAATTTTCCCTATATGTTTATACAAGGAGTTCCAAACGTATGGGACCTCTTCCGTAACTTTTATACAACGGAAAGTAGAAAGATGGAAATTTGGGAATGTCTTTGGATGATTAGTAACTACTTTTATAATCTTTCAAGACCCTCTCCCTCTCCTCACAGAAGGGCTCTGTGGTGGGCAATTCAAAAATGTTTTATGTAAACATACGCCTTGTGACACATCAATTTTGTTATCTTTAAATCACAAAAATTTGAATACCAAGCAAAGTAAGGTTACAACAACCATATCGAAAAACTTTTTTCAAAAAATTCTGGACCAAACAAATTTTTAACCGTTTAAAATGGAAAAATGATTTTGTTGATATGAATTTGAATTAATAGTTAATTAAATGTTTATAATAACAGGTCATTTAATAACATGTGTTCGAAGTATCGTCCATATTGGTCAATTAGTTACCAAGACATCAATTCCTAACCGCAGGTATGTCCATCTCTCGGTAGCCTCTATTGGCCCAATATAATAACTGCAAGTCTTTCTTTTATCGCCTGTAACTAAAAAAACGATTTGACATAGAAATACATAGTTTGAAGTATTCTATAAAGAAAATACGGAATTTTTACTAGGAGTAATCATTTTACGACTTCATTTTCCTGCCCTGAAAACAAAATAAATATTTTGATCTTCCCAATAAAATTGTATTCCAAATAGGGATCCCATAGCATTACAGACGATAAGTGTTTATATTTTAACATGAAAAATGTTTTAAAACAATAGTATGTGTATATATTATAACCACACAAATACTAAACATGCATTACAAACGTTTTAAACAAAATTTCTGATTTGATTTAATACCTATCGAAGTCGGTAGAAAATGTATGACTGATCACATGATAATCAAATTAACTTAAGATATCGGAAATTGCATTACAAATTCAGATATTTTTAGTTCATAAAGATATCTCAAACGGGTTGTAAGTTATAGTCGATTTACTTCAAGCGTGTAGTATATTTTTGAAACGTGAAGGGGTTAAATGCTTAGGTTTCGCCTATTTTTTGGCTATATGTGTTAATGTAATTAATATTTTAACACGCAAAATGTTCTAAAACAATAGTATGTGTATATTATAACCATACAAATACTAAACATGCATTACAAATTAAAAAATTGTGGAAAAACTGTAGGTAGAGCTTACACTGTAGACAGACCTATACCTAGCGTTTTCTCTTGTTTCTAATATTGTGAATTTGTTGTTATAATATTATAGTCTATGAAAATTTTCCGATTCCATTGAATTTTTACACAGAAGTTTAAATTGAAATTATTAATATATTTCCAAATTTTAAAAACGATTGATACAAATTATAGATATTATGGTATGAACACCATATCTGTTATCTTAAAAATATTGTTCGTTAAATCGAAGTCTGTAGAAAATGTATGACTGATTACATGATATTCAAATTAACCTAAGTTGTCGAGAATTTCATTAAGAATTTAAATATGTTTAGTTTATAAAGATATCTCAAACGGGTTTTCAGTTATAATCGATTAACCGCAGGCGTGTACTTTATTTATAGTTTGGGGTCAAAAAGTCCCCTTTTTCGCACTTTAAGGGTCTTTATAATAAGAACTAATAAAGCTAGGTACTATAGCTTTTGACAGTCATAATAACTTATACTATTATATTATATGTGTTAAAATACCACAACAAAAACTTTCTTCCAAATTTTGAAAAATGTCCATTTTGATTTTTCAAAATTTGGAATAACATTTTTCTTCTATGTAATATTATTGTTTTAGAACTCTTTTCACGCTTGCAGTAAATTGGTTATCGTTAAATATCGTTTCTGGTTGTACGAAATATGCATACTTTAAAATTTCTATTGTTATGCTCTGTGATAAATTAAACTGAAACAAGTAGGTACTAACACAAATGTAATACTTTTCATTTATAAAAATAATAAAGCATGAACAATGGAATCAATGTCAAAGATAAATAAGTAATTTTGTATAAGTAATAATAATTATTAATTTATTAATAAGGTGATAGTTATCATAAAGACATTGATAAATGTCCAATTCACGAAAAATAGCTTAATTTGTTTTGAACAATTAATTTACTATAAATATAGATTGTCCAACATTTATAAAAAGTACCCTTTAACATTCTTGAAAAAATATAATACCTACATTTTCTATATAGAAATCAAAGTATATTAAAAAAGAATTGGATGTGACTTAAAAATTGCCAACACAAACGTATATTTTAACGCGTTTAAAACGAAGTTAGTAAGACACTAATTAAATATTATGTCAAAGGTCGGCACTACAGAGTCATTGAAAGTTAAAAGGATAAAAGAAAAAACAATCTAAAGACCGGATGTATCCAAGGCCGATGCGACAAAGTATTTGTCAAGTGCGTGCACCACTGCATATTGCGAGCAATCTGCTCATGCTGAGGTGTGTAAGTTACCTTGCCTAACTTAGTATAAGAGTAAGTCGCGTTAGTCCCGACGCCGACGCCAGCGTTTTTATATTAAGACGATAATTTTGTGTATGGGTGTGATGGGTCTCTGAAACCTGGAACTCTGAACTATGTGTATAATTCTACCAAATATAAAGACTGAAAACTGAGGCTATGAAAAGGGTGATTTGAGGGTCAGGATTCATTAAAAACGTTACAATCT
>JAGFPH010005500.1:80886-91395 GCA_018207615.1 Philaenus spumarius | reverse complement strand
CCTTTTTCTAAATTTCGAAAATCTGTAGCGTCGTAAAGCCCCCGGTCCGACAAGTAAGACAAAGCTTTTTTTCACAACCCCACCCAAGCAGTTCATGTGGGGGTATCCAAAATTTTGTACCTTATGACGTGGGTTTTCGAGCCCTGGCTCCCTGTCTAAATCCCCGGTCCTGACCTGATCCCCCCCCGAAAAGTTTTCCTGGCCACAGCCTTGTTCAGGAAAGAAACTTAAAACATAGTTTTGAGAATTCCTTAGATTTTCTTTTAAATTGGATTTTTTCATTTAAAACTAAAAACCGTCTAAGTGTATTTTTGTAGACTTAGCCACATTTTTAATCTAATTAAAGTGTATTATTCTACCATGTATACATTATTAAATATGGGCTGAATAGTTATTTAATTTATTAAAAATAAATTTCTTTATTTTTCAAAACAAAGTACTATTGAATTTCTACTTTACCTCCTGCTTGCCTGTATAGGCTACTTTCTTGAAATCGGCCTGCGTGTCTGTAGACCTATACTCTGAAACATTGGTTTGCTGCAGGGTAGGCTACCTACTTAATTCGTTCACAAGTTTTGTTAAAATCGCACTTTTAGTCCGTACTTTGAACTGATCATCTATGTTTTCTCAACCGTGGATATCGTTTTTTAATTTGTTTAAGTATGCAATTTTGTAATAGTTTTGAAGAATATAGATTTTAATCAACTTCTTTCCATTAATAATGTATTAAGCTTGCTATTTTAATGTAAAATTTATATTTTTAATTTACTACTACATAGGTAACAGTATGGGTGGTTTGTTTTACGGAATTAGATGACTATATGTTATTTTGTATGTATTTATTTGCGTAATTATGTCAAATAAATGGCAAATAAAACTCAGATAAACAAATAGAGTGGCACGAACATAAAAATATATTTTTCGCCTAGCCATTTAAAGAGTTTCTCAGGTTTTACGAGAAAGTCCACCATTTGTCGAATAGAACTGACTGCAAGACGATCTCTCAAGTCATATCTCGTATTGTACATTACATTGTACACCGATAGAAACTAGGTCTGTTACTAACGCATGACCGATAGACTAATTGAAACAACATAAAGGTTGATAAAAACTCCAAAATACCTACCTGCTCTTGTCCGTGAAATTTCTCTGGTATGGGAACACATTGATTCTTTCTCCATTCTCACGTCATCCTATACTTAAATGTATCGTGTGTATAAACAGAACCACTTCACATTGTAAGTTCTGAGCTGGATTCAGAACTTTCATATACATGTAATCTTATGTTTTACAAATAATGTTATATGCGTCTTGCATTATCTTAATCTATCTATATAAAAGAGAAATGGCACTCATCCATTCATCAGCAGAACTAAAAATCTACTGAACCAAATGAGTTCAAATTTGACATGCATGTTCAGTTAGACCTTTAGACGCGCACTAAGAACGGATTTTGAAAACATCTCAAAGATACGCCCAATATTCGCGTTTTTCTAACGATTTTTTGCATTTTCTCAGCTTTTTTGAGAACTAATTGGCAGAAAATGTTGAAATTTGGTACTTAGGTTCGTTTAAGGCCTAAAAGTAGTCTGTTAAAAAATGTTTGAGATTCTCCCAAAATTACGCCAGAAATAGGCGTTTTTTCATTTTTCCTTGCGTTTTCAATGCGTTTTTGATCATCCTCAAATTACGCCTGATATTGACGTTTTTCCAGTTATTCTTTGCGTTTTTGAGGCGTTTTTTTCATGTGTTAGCAGAACGACTGAATAGTATACAATAATCTGTTTTAATTTTTGGGTTGGTAAGCAGTGAGCGGAACCCTTTAATCTATATATATAAAAGCGAAATACCACTCACTCACTCTCTGACTGACTCACTCATCACGATTTCTCAAAAACTACCAAACGGATTGTAATGAAATTTGGTATGTAGCTTCCTCTAGGGCCATAGGTGCTCACTAAGAAAGGGTTTGAAAAAAAATCGAAATTTTAGGGGGGGTTTGGAGGGATCAAAGTTATTAAAAAACGATTTATTCAAAACTACCGAACGGATTGGAATGAAATTTGGTATGTAGCTTCCTCTAGGGCCATATGTGCTTACTAAGAAAGGGTTTGAAAAAATTGGAAATTTTAGGGGGGTTTGGGGGTAAAAATTACTAAATCACGATTTCTCCAAAATTACCGAACAGATTGGAATGAAATTTGGTATGTAGCTTCCTCTAAGGCCATAGGCGCTCACTAAGAAAGGGTTTCAAATAATTCAAAATTTTAGGGGGCGTGTGGGGGGATCAAAGTTATTAAATCACGATTTCTTCAAAACTACCGAACGGATTGGAATGAAATTTGGTATGTAGCTTCCTCTAGGGCCATAGGTGCTCACTAAGAAAGGGTATGAAAAACTTTGAAATTTTAGGTGGGGTTTGGGGGGATCAAAGTTACTAAAATCATAATTTCAGATCTTTTATTATTATGACAATAGCGCTTTTATTATTTAAGATCTATATATATAAAAGCCAAATACCACTCACTGACTGAACACTTAAAAAGAATACAATTACGTTAAAAAGACTGAAAATACCAACCACCACGGGCAACGCCGTACGGGTCAGCTAGTCTATTTATATAAAAGCGAAATACCACTCACTCACTCATCACGATTTCTCAAAAACTACGGAACGGATTGAAATGAATTTTGGTATGTAGCTTCCTCTAGGGCCATAGGTGCTCACTAAGAAAGGGTTTGAAAAAATTCTAAATTTTAGGGGGGGGTTGGGGGATCAAAGTTATTAAAAAAAAATATTTCTTCAAAACTACCGAACGGATTGGAATTAAATTTATTATATACCTTCCTCTAGGGCCATAGGTGCTTACTAAGAAAGGGTTTGAAAAAATTCAAAATTTTAGGGAGGTTTGGGGGGATCAAAGTTATTAAATCACGATTTCTTCAAAACTACAGAACGGATTAGAATGAAATTTGGTATGTAGCTTCCTCTAGGGCCATAAGTGTTCACTGAAAAGGGGTTTTAAAAATTGGAAATTTTAGGGGGGTTTGGGGGGAGGGGAAAAATTACTAAATCACAATTTCTCAAAAATTACCGAACAGATTTTATGGAAATTTGGTATGTAGCTTCCTCTAGGGCCTTAGGCGCTCTCTAGAAAGGGTTTTAAAAAATTCGAAATTTTAGGGGGGGTTTGGGGGATCAAAGTTATTAAATCACGATTTCTTCAAAACTACCGAAAGGATTGGAATGAAATATGATATGTAGCTTCCTCTAGGGCCATAGGTGCTCACTAAGAAAGGGTATGAAAAATTTCGAAATTTTAGGAGGGGTTTGGGGGGATCAAAGTTACTAAAATCATAATTTCAGATCTATTATTATTATGACAATAGTGCTTTTATTATTTAAGATCTATATATATATATATATATAAGCCAAATACCACTCACTAACTGAACACTTCAAAAGATTACAATTACGTTAAAAAGACTGAAAATACTAATCACCACGGGCAACGCCGTACGGGTCAGCTAGTCTATATATATTATATAAAAGCCAAATACCACTCACTCACTGACTCACTTATCACGATTTCTCAAAACTACCGAACGGATTGAAATGAAATTTGGTATGTAGCTTCCTCTAGGGCCATACGAGTTCACTAAAAAAAGGGTTTAAAAAATTGGAAATTTTAGGGGGGGTTTGGGGGGTAAAAATTACTAAATCACGATTTCTCCAAAACTACCAAACAGATTGGAATGAAATTTGGTATTTAGCTTACTCTAGGACCAAAGGCGCTCGCTAAGAAAGGGTTAAAAAAAATCGAAATTTTCGGGGGATTTGGGGGGATCAAAGTTATTAAATCACGATTTCTTCTAAACTACCGAACGGATTGGAATGAAATTTGGTATGTAGCTTCCTCTAGGACTCTAGGGCCATAGGTGCTCACTAAGAAAGGGGATGAAAAATTTCGAAATTTTAGGACGGGTTTGGGGGAATCAAAGTTACTAAAATCATAATTTCAGATCTTTTATTATTATGACAATAGTGCTTTTATTATTTAAGATCTATATATATAAAAGCCAAATACCACTCACTGACTGAACACTTAAAAAGAATACAATTACGTTAAAAAGACTGAAAATACCAACCACCACGGTCAACGCTGTACGGGTCAGCTAGTCTATATATATATATAAATATAAAAGCCAAATACCACTCCCTTACTCACTCACTCATCACGAAATCTCTAAAACTACTGAACGGATTGGAACGAAATTTGGTATGCAGCTTCATATAGGGCCATAGGTGCTAACTAAGAAAGGTTTTCAAAAAATTCGAAATTTTAGGGGATTTGGGGGGGGGGACAAAGTTACTAAATCACAATTTATATAAAACTACTAAACGGATTGGAATGAAATTTGGTATGTAGCTTCATCTAGAGAGCTGTAGGTGCTAACTAAGAAAGGTATTCAAAAATTTGAAATTTTAGGGGGTTTGGGGGGTCAAAGTTACTAAAAATCCCCCAAAAAATACAGACTATAATATATTTATTGATATATTTTTTGTTTTATATGCATTTAACTTTGATTTCTCTATCGATCCATGCAAATCCGGATCGGGACATCTATCTATCTATCACTCCTCTAAACCCTTCTATTCCTGATACTCCCGTTCCCTCTTATATTGCGGAGGATAATATTGGGGAAATTGGGCAGCTTTCAGACAATGATCTCCAGAACTCTCAGTCTCCGGCGACAGATCGGTGTTTGTCATCTGATACTGTTGAGTCAGATCATTGTTCCATTGTTCAAACCACCAAGAAACGTGAGAAAAAAACGGCGAAAACGTTTTTCTAATACTAAACGTGCTAAAGCACATAGGGAGTCTGTTAAAAGATACAGTAAAAAAAATCCTGCCGTCCATCGTGAGGCTTCCCGAAAGTACAGTCAACAAAATCCCCAGGCCAAAATGGCTGCCGTTCAAAAATACAATTCTAAAAGATGTCACATGAAGGTGCTTCCATGGTCTGAAAAATCAATGTCAGGGTTTCACTACAACTGCAACACCGATTATCACAAAGACAAAACAGTTGAACTAGGTCCTATGGCGACATGTAAATGGTGTACACCTATGAAGTGGTATAAATGGCATGGTTTAGAACCTACGATTCATATCCTTATGACACACAAAATTACCATCATTTGTCGCATTTATTTCACCAAAATAATTATGCAATAGCGAAGCATTGCCGGGACAGCTAGTCTATATATATAGAATGCAATGTCCTGACTGACGATCAACGCAGAGCCGATTCTATTAAAGCTAGAGACTTGGAATTTGGAAGGTACATCCGCCCAATAATGTAGAGGCTCACTAAGAAAGGATTTTGCGAAATTTGGAATTTAAAGGGTAGAAATTGCGAAAATTCATCACTCCCATAACCAGTCCTATAACAGATGAAACAGCTGATTCGTTTCAAATGTTTAGCAACACAATTCTAGGTGTGGCCTGTTTATATTAAACCAAAATAACGTGTTTTAACACATTTGCATTCATTACCATAGCAATGAAATTAGCACATTAGAATTAGTTAATGATTGTTCAAAACCAACAACTTATCTATACATTTTAGGTATTTTAGCCTCCGGAATAAAATACGTCACTAGTGAATGACGATATGACTTTTAACTTTTTTTAAACAAATTTTTTAAACGTTTTGTGATGTGTTTTGTGTTCGTATAAGTGTTATGTGTATTTCAACGATGTTCAGCTGAACAGAACTTTTATAAAGTGTAAGAAGATTTGAAAATGATCTGAAACAAAAGATCGAAACTGGTCATCTAGAACAAACAACAGGAATAGGAATTGACGTTTTTTAAAAGGTACGTACCTAAATTATAACTTATCTAGGTTGGTTTAACAAAATAAAAACAAACACAAAGGAAAAATCAACGAACTGTAATATAATTCAAACATCTATTATAATTCAACATGATTATTGTTACGCATTATTAATAAAACAGCTGATTTGGATCAAAAGTTTAATACAATTTTAGGTTAGGCCTTTTAAAACCTATGAAATATAATAAAAATGAAATGCTGTCCGTTGGTAAGCGCATCACTTGAGAACGGCTGGAAAAATTTGGCTATTTTTTTGTTTTAAAATGTTCGTAATAGTCCGAATTAGGTTTTTATGGAAAATAAAATTTAAAAAGTTTCTGGCAAATTTTATAATTCAGGAAAACTGAACAGGCGTTTTCCGATGGGATTTTTGTATGAACTCAAGACCATAACTCACAAAAACAGGTGTTAGGATAAAAAGCTTAGCAACACATGTTTGTTTACATTCATTACCGTAGCAACTTCACTTAGCAAATTTATAATCAGTTTATTATTCTTCGAAACCAACATCTTTTTTAGGTTAGACTGAAAAACTAAAAACAAACAAAAATTAAAGAAAAATGCTTACTGTATTATAAATACAATTCAAACATCGGATTTTACATATCTATATACGTAGAGATATGCTGTTTATAATATTGTTTATAGAAAATACTAGCTGGTCCGATTGCACTGATAGACAAACCAAAGTTAAATGTATATTAACCAAAAGAATATATCAATAAATATATTATACTACGATTTCTTATGGCGATGATAAGCACCCTGGTTTTTCGCCTATAAAAAAAATCTTATGTGGATTTTTAGTAAATTTGACCTCCTCAAACCCCCCCCCCCCCTAAAATTTCGAATTTTTTGAAAACCTTTCTTAGCGATCACCTACGGCCCTAGAAGAAGCTACATACCAAATTGCATTTCAATCCGTTCGGTGGTTTTAGAGATTTCGTGATGAGTGAGTCAATGAGTGATATTTAGATTTTATATATAGATGTCTTATCTATGAATTGTTTAATACTTTTCAAATCATATTTTCGCTTTCAAGAGAAAAAAATCAACCAAATTATTTGACACCATGCGTAACCATAAACATACACGAGTTTAAACATAATGTGTTTCAAATTTAACATTGTAGCCAACGGATTAGTAAATTTATAAATAAATAAATTACCTTTTTTCGGTACGTGAACTAATCCTTTCGAGCTTCGTGAGTCTCCAACGAACCGATCGCGACTGGCATTTATTCATATTTCGTTATCTAACTTTGACTATAAGGTTCCTATTGTAGCATTTTGCTGACGCTGTCGAATTGGAGGAAAACGAGATGTTGTTCATTTAGGATATTACTAGGTTGTTGTTTGAACGCTTTGTAAATTTCGAACTCCTCCAAGGCCTGTATTACATATCTGTAACGAAAGGATTAGTTGACGTACCGAAAATACGTAATTTATTTATTTACAAAATGTGTAATTATAAAACCAAATAGATTTTATAAAGTCTTTCGCTTTTGAATTGCTGATATATTTATATATACATATATAGATAATTACCTTATTTAGAGCAATTCTTAACAATCGTGAAAAACACTACAGCTGTTTCACCGATCACAATCGGCTTCGTCAGGTGCAGGATACTTAAATAAAACACATTAACACAACACTGATGACACCCGGGTACTTTTAGTGTAAAATTTAACGAAGATCTAGCCTCTGATTATTTTATCGTGTTTTAGTGTCATATATATAGTGTTGTGTATATATATTTGTGTATTGTGTATATATACATGTTGTTAAATATATTGTATATATATTTAAACATAATTATATTGAAAACCAAACAAACAATCTGAATGAAACTAAAAGCCATTAAAATGTCACATTTTTATCTTTATTTTGATATATAATTGTATATTATTTAAATATCAAACAGTACCTTTTACTAATTAGGCCTATAAATTTAAATTGCAAACTCTGAACCACTTTGTTACATCCTGAATATCCACGGATGTTACAAAGTGATTCAACATAGCCTACCAACGAACATTACATTAGTTTAATCATAATTATATTGAAAACTAAACAAACAAATATTTTTATCTTTATTTTCATATATAATTATATATTTAAGTACTAAACAGTATCTTATACTAATCTATATATGTATGTAAAAATAAATTGTCACGGTTTTTTTGTCCGCGATGAACTCCGAAACTACTCAACCGATCTTAATGAATTTGTTCAAAACGTGTGCTTTACTATAACTTAAAATATAAGGTAGTTTTCATCCCGATCTAAGGGGTTGCTACCCCTATAAAATGAATACAAATTAAACTAACTGCATACAAGCTATAAACCTAAAATTATGTAATATTATTTTTAAGAGATTGCGAAAAAATTTGCAATTTGGATGAAATTGAATAACTAGGCCTACACTTAAAATTGAATCAAGCAATAGCGAAGCATTGTGGGTTCACTACTAATTAAATAAATATTGAGCTTGACTTGAGAGAAAATAACAGAACTAGATCGAATACAACTTGAAAACTAATGTCATAAGTGGTGCACCCGCTATACAACTCAGTTATAGTTTGATTATTACAGTTTAGCATCGCTGAAGTTGGTGACATTGTATAGTAGTTGAAACGCGTTAGTTAGTAAGCGCAATAATCGTGAGATTGTGTGTTCAAGTTGTATTCCATTATCTACTTTATCCAATACTATAAGCTAATTCAACGGAGTGAGAGTGGACACTTTAAGGGTCGGCTCTAGTAAAACAGAAAGCAACCTGCGACTCCCTATAGCGGCGGTAGGTTACACGGACATTGCTCAGCCTAGATCCGTTTAAAACCCGCAATTGTTCAAATATCGTTTAAAAAAAACACCAAACTCTTGGGGACGAAATTCTTCAAGCGAATGGCTTGAGTTTTTCGCTATAATTAATAGTGACAACATAAAAAAATATTAAAAATCAATGTTTTAAATTGTTAATAAATATTAAACAAAATGTTTTTCTTATTTTTGAAAAAGCCATTTGGATGCATATTGGCCATAGCTTTAAAATGACATATCGTTCATAATTATCCGATAAAAAATAAAGGAAAAATTTAGATTTTAATTGAACATTGATGTTATGGAGTGTAGCCAACATGGCCGACAGATAGAGCCGATCTTTAAGGGGATGTTCTACTGAAAATCGGCAAAAAAAGTTTTTTCCCAAAAAAATTTTTTTATTGGATTTTGTTCTAAATTTAATTAGCTTCAAGAAAATATATATAAACATGGGTTGCGACACCTATTTACTATAGTAAAATATAATATATGACTCGGGCACACTTCACAACCGGAGCGTAGGCTAGTCTTGATGAGCGCTGGTTTTGTTCATTCAGTCCTTATAAGTTTAGTTCTGCTACCATTCAATCCATACACTCTGTTACATATGTCTCTAACATGCTTACTGGCCTGTCTCTGAACCACAAGGCACAATCAGCTGATTTTCAATCAAGTAGTGGCGTAAGTCCTGGACCTATGACTTGTAAAATAGCCAAGCGCTTCGACAAAAAGCGACTAAATCTGTCAAAAGTGCGTAAAACTATGAAGTACAACGAATATAGAAGAAAACTCAGGCAACCTCAACTGGGAGAAGAAGAGATGAAGAAAAAAGAAGAGGGATTGACATATGGAGCAGGTTGTTTTTAAACAACAAACTATTCGGTATGCTGAGTTCTGATCATTTAATATTTCAATGTAATTTTCAATATTTATCTAGGCATGTAGGCCTACACTCATTTATGGACTCTAAATTTATTTTATGTCTTTCAGCAATGTTCATAAGTTCTGTATTGTTGTGGCTAATAACACTAAAAACGTAATCTGAGTTGTTTACATTCATAAACTCCTTACAACACAAAAATATTGGTTGAATCCAATATACTTTGATCAAGGATTTCCACAAGTTTGATTTTTCCGTGTTTTTTTAAGTAAAACATTGATATATCTCAGGATGTGGTTAGAGCAAACAGTTGAAGTTTTTACCATATATTCCTGATTAGTTTATCTAAATATTTAAGAAGAATTCTGTCCATATATAGGAGAGGAGCTGTGTAATTTTTATTTTTTATTTAGCATATATGCGAAAATAAAAACAATTTGTTTTTTGTTTTTGTTTAATAAAAACTGTTTTAATAAATATAGAGTCAAATGCTCTAATAAATATTTAGAGTAAAAAAATGTGAACAAAATGACACTAATTTCATCAAATTCCAACTGTTAGATCCGGAGATATATGAAAATCTGTAAAACTCCCCATTTTTATATATATAATTTACTAGCTGACCCGTACGGCGTTGCCCGTGGTGGTTGGTATTTTCAGTCTTATTAACGTAATTGTATTCTTTTTAAGTGTTCAGTCAGTGAGTGGTATTTGGCTTATATATATATATATAGATCTTAAATAATAAAAGCACTATTGTCATAATAATAAAAGATCTGAAATTATGATTTTAGTAACTTTGATCCCCCCAAACCCCTCCTAAAATTTCGAAATTTTGCATACTCTTTCTTAGTGAGCACCTATGGCCCTAGAGGAAGCTACATACCAAATTTAATTCCAAT
>JAGFPH010005500.1:52365-66377 GCA_018207615.1 Philaenus spumarius | reverse complement strand
GTACAGTACAGTAGTTTGTTGTAGGTTATCGACGACATATATGTTTAATTTACGTTACTTATCACGAATACCATCCAGTTAAAAACATGGGCAACGAAAAATACACATTCTGTATTTGGTATGACTTTAATTCTTGTTTATTGTAAAGAAGAAGAATCGGTTTATGGACATTGGTGGTCGTTTTTCAAATTTAGAAATAAGGAATCCTAGAAATAACTGAATAAATAATTTTAAATACTAACGCGTTTAATGTCTTTCGCTTTTCAAGATTCACACATTTACTAGTATTTTACTTTGGTAAACCTATTCTTACAATAATTCTTATTAATATAAATAAACTATAAATAATATTTGAATGGTGAGAATGAACCTCAGTAAAAGGCGGCGCATGATTTTTGAACAAACGGACTAATCAACATTACCTAGGACCGCATAAGTCGGAGGTCGCTAAAAAGTAATCTTGTACATTTTATTAATAATTTATTAGAAATATCAAAAGCGTGTGTGACGTCATATACTAAACGAAAACCCTGATTGTTCAAATGTAAATTTCTTGTATGTATTTACAGGTCTTTGAACAAATAAATGCCGTCGAGTAAAAACGTTTGATAAAATAACTTTTGCAATACAGCTCGTTATTTGGACGTTTTTATAGTGCTCTTTAATTTAAGTACCAGTACTTAAGACTTTTCTTTGTTTATTTGAAGTTACCTTTATTGGTTTTGAAATTTCAATGCGAATGTTTAAATACCCAAAACGAGTTGTTTCTTTTTTTAATCGATTTAATGTTTTTTCCCACACAGTACAATCTTATTACAGTATAATCTTGCTCTGAAAACAAGTGGTGATAAAAAAACGAATGGCCTATTTCGATGCATTGTTAATTTTCCAAAAACCATGTTGAACGGATTGCTTTGTGTTTTATATTTTTTAATAATGGTGTTATATATTAACTACACGATCTATATTATATAAATATATTTACTATGTAAATATTTAGGAACAAGAAATGTATTTAAAAAGGGTCAGCAAACTATCCAACCGTAAGACGTTAACGCTACACTGAGAAAAAACGCGTCGTCAAACATTTTGTGGCTCATTATTAAATTTGTCAAACATACACCGTGACGATTTCTTTGTTAACACAGCTTATCAGTTGTTTATTGGCGGGAAAGGGGCTCAAACGCATAGGGCTGCGAGATGACTAAATCTGGCACAGGTAAAAAGTAAGAGGCATACTAATTGGGGCTATAACTACCAATAAAATTCGCGGGAAGTTTGTATATATCTTTTTTAAAGCTGCCAGTAATAAAAAACCGCCAATGTTTTGAAGTCCATTCGTGCTACCTAATTTCCACCACGAAAACGTGTATTATTTTGTTATCGATGGTTTTATTGAATTTTAGGCCTCTGCTTAGCTAACATTCTCGACATTTAGTTACTTATCATTATTAACTAAACCATTAACTAATGCCGCAGAAGGATTGCATCGAATGTAATGCACTTGGTAGATTTAAAACGCCTGTCGGTTTTCTTCACTCATTCCTGTCCGCAATAATTCATTTTACACATTGAAATTTAATACGCAATTACAAACAGCCTGCTATTTGAATTGATCGAAGTGGATAAGAACTTCAGATTCGACAGTAGGACGCCGCCCTGACACAGTACCACTTCAGTTTTATAACACTCGTACAACCCTCGTTTCGACAATACCTGACCGTCTTTAAGTCTCTTCTTTACCCTGAAGAAAACTCCCGAGTGTACAGTATGATTTTAATAAAAAAGTCCGACTCAAGCCGCAAAATCGTTGAAAAATGCATTCGTAATAACGTGTTTCGGATTCTACTCAAAATTAATAATCTGGGAAACTACTTTAAGTTATAAAGAAGGTTTTATATTTTTTACTTGATGGCTTAAAATATGGAAATTATTGCTTAAAACTCCCAAAAAATGCATTCAAAATAATCGATTTTTACTCAGTCGAACCGTTGATTAAAATGAGTTGCCGTCGATTTCTTTTAATTATGAGATATAAGACAAAAGCACATAGCCTTTAAGAACAATTTAAGATGTTCCACAACTTTTTAGGTTGAAAAACGGCGTCCGAAACACGTTAGTACGGAGTGCATATTTTTGCTGTTTTACGCAAGACCCTTAAAACCTCACCTAAAGCGAAATGTCGGACATCGATGCCAGCGTTGTCTGAACAGCAAGTGTATTCTCTTTCATTCGGTTTAACCATCCAGTCAGTTAGCAAAACTTATTTTTTTTACAACTGCGTTGTGGAACCTTTAAACGGTATGAAGATAAACTTGTGTTAAACAAATCATATCGTAGTACATTTTTTGGTCTAGGCTACTTGTATCGCGGATACAAAATATTCGATTCAGATATCCACTTAATTCGTTCAAGTTTTAGGAGATTTATAAAAGAGTAGGAGATAGAGACTAACAGATGACACTATCTGTTAAAACAAAAATCGAATTTCATTCAACATTATCCCAATGTTTAGGCCTACACTTGTCCATTAATGACCGACTAGACTGTGTACAGAATCAATGGTCTTGTGTAGGCTACTAAAAGGCAACACAGCTTTTCATTCAAAAAGTAACTATTTAGTTAAAATTTATATAAATAATAATTTTGCGCCCATAAATCAATATAATTCTGTTAAAAACACTATTTTTCCCTCTTGTTTCAGAACATGCCGAAGGCGCCATATTGAAGATGAAGAGTTACAGTACGAAAATACTCATTATTTAAAAAAAACTTATTTATTATTTTATTGTTTTAATTTATTAATTATTGTTAAAGTTTTGTTATGATTTGATTTAAGGCTTTTGTAAATACAACTATCACAATCTGTTATGTAAAATACACAATCCTTTATATCGTTTATATAATTTATATTAAGTATTTATAATATTTATTATAAACTGTGTAAATACTAAGTTACTACGACAATATTATATGTCGACCCTGTTACACAATTACTTAAGGTTTGAAATATTTTCTTAAAGCAAAACCAAAGAGTTGACGATTATACATAATAAAAATACTTCTGTCGATGCTTATTCTTTTAAGTCATTTGCTTTTGTAACATTGTTTTTTATGAATAAATCAATCTTGTTTTATAAGTTTGCCTTGTTTTATGCTTAAACCCCTTTTTTAATGTTCACACAAAAGATCCTTTGTAAAGAATATCGGTATTGAATCTAATATATATTTTACCTATGAAATACAAAATCCTATTTTGGCGATGATTAGAGTAAAGAAATCTCTATTTCACCGTATTTTTTGCAATAATAAAACAAACAAAACAGAAAACACAATTTTATTTGTTGTAAGATCCATAGTTGTTTATATTAATAGGTTATTTTCAGTGCGAGGAGTCTAAATAAACAGCGACTAAATTAGGGCATACTTAAACGTCTAAGGCAATGGTTCCCAACTGGTGGTACTCAGAAGGGTTCGTAGTGATCCGATTTCAGATATTTTAGAACACTAGTTACAACGTATCTATGTTTACGTCGGCAGCCTAGTATATGTGGAAAATAAATACAGGTTTAGTTAGAGTGTGCCTTGTAAACTACTTAACATTAAAGGTAAGGTCTATTGAACCTCGTGCCGTATAGAAATTGTAGTCTGCAAGTTTCTCAGTATGGCCTCTTCATAGAGACATTTTAGTTTTGGAAAAATGTATACCATTTGTTAAAAACAATTAATTACATATAAATCGCTTTTTATAGTTTTATATGTTTTTCCTTCTCTTTTTTGGTTTCATTATAATTAAATACATTTTGTAAAGCTATTCAGGTGTGTATTGGATTTATTAGGAGTACATCCTTTACTGTGTGGCAAAACTCTTCTACAATTGAGTGAATGTTTACTCGTGTTGTAGTGAAAACGATATTCTATCAATACTTTTGGTTAATATTGAAATGAATGAATTAAAAGAGATTGAGCCTCAATTGGAAGTCCTTGCCCTTGTATTGTACCCATTTGTTGAGGAATGTATTTTTAACAAAAGTCTCAGGGGTGAAAATACACCTTCGATGCAGGGCTATAGAATACAAGGGCTGGTCCACTCCTTTGATTTTGACGCTCGCCGACTGTCCCAACCTTCCTCTCGCCCCCTCTCCTATGTGACGTCACTCTGGTACCATGACACGCCGCGTAAGCACGGTTCGCCTTAGCTCTCACGTGTTATTTGATATAACGTTGCAGACGATAATTCTTTAAAAAAATTATGCAATACACACAATCACCTAAATTATATGTTTACCAAGTTTGGTTAATATTGAGTAATTATTTTGTTCAGTACAAGTGTTTGAAGAAGGTATATAATTCCACAAGATTTTCGCCTTTTGACGCATATTTGGCTAATTTTCTCGGAGAGGCATTCCATAAATTTCTTGAAAAATTTATACAATGCACACAATCACCTATATTATATGTTTACCAAGTTTGGTTAATATTGAGTAATTATTTTGTTCAGTACAAGTGTTTAAAGAAGGTATATAATTCCGCGAGATTTTCGCCTTTTGACGCATATTTAAGGCTAATTTTCTCTGAGAGGCATTCCACGAATTTCTTTAAAAAATTATTCAATACACACAATCACCTAAGTTATATGTTTAGCGAGTTTGGTTATTGAGCAATGATTTTTTCAGTACAAGTGTTTAAAGGAAGTATTTAATTCCGCGATATTTTCGCCTTTGACATATATTCAAAGCTAATTTTCTCGAAGAGGCATTCCATGAATTTCTTTAAAAAATTATACAATACACATAATCACCTAAATTATATGTTTAGCAGGGTATTTATTTATTTAATTTTACGTTGCAGACGAGATTGCTTTATGAAATGTTACCAAGATTATCAAGTAATATTGTCTGCAGCGTTACTTGAATGTTCCAAGAAACACCTTTACTAACAAAATACATTAAAACAAACATTTTTAGGACGATGAGATATAAATAAATGAATATATAATATATAAATAATAATAAGATTTAAACTTAGAGTACCGGTAATTATTGATAACTCAAAATTTAAAAACAACAAATTTTAAGTAATCAGCTTCAAATTAAAATAAACATTAAAAAATAGTATTTATTTAATGTAAGAGTTGCAAGCGAGATTACTTTATGTTAAAAAGTTACCAAGGTATTCAAGTAATTTCTTCTGCAGCTTTAAGTCAAAATTTAAAAAAAAAATCTTTACTAGCAAAATGCACTTAAAATTGTCAGAATAATTAGATGTAAATAAATATATAATATACAAATAATTATAGTCAAATTTAAACCTAGAGTAATAAAATTATTGATGGCAAAAATAAAACATAATTTTAAGTTAAACTTCTAGACTAAATTAAATTGCACAGTGTCAATTTAAATTTAAATAGCTCAATTGTTTAAATTCAACTATTAAATTAACTATTCCCTAAGGCCTAGGGAAGGAAAATTTCTATAAATCAGTTTTATTTTTTTTTTAAATATTTTATGTCAGCAGTAATTATTATGTCATGTGCATATCTGCATATAAGCTACTCATTATGTGTAAGTATTTATAACTTTAATGTGTTTTATTTTATAAGTAGTACACATGTTTTATTAAACTGCAGTATGACATTCAAGTTTTGGTGGTTTATTGTAATAAATACAATTATTTTCAATAATGTGGCATATTTTGTTCAATTTCGTATTTAGTTTTCAGAAATGTTTCAGAGAATCAAATTAAAAGTATGCTAACATTAGTACACTACAACGGTTTATTACTTACGAATTAGTTAGTTTTATTGTAACCCTTTATTGCATTTACACAGCTGTACATACACAAAATATATACATAATATTAAGTGCTAATAATGCTAATTTAAGTGCTAATAATAGGCACCAATGTTCAGCTTTTATTTATAGACATAAAAAAAGCTGTTGATACTGTTGATCATAAAATCCTTTGGGATAAATTATAGTTTGCAGGAATAAGAGGTTTGCCTCTAAAATGGTTCGCCAGTTACTTGAATAACAGGCAACAATTCGTTAAAGTCGGAAGTGGTTTAAGTGGGGTTGGTTGTTTAAATCATGGTGTCCCACAAGGTTATGTTTTGGGACCTATTTTATTTTCAGTTTAAGTAAATGATTTATGCGAGGCTAAATTCCATGGTAGTTTGATTGCATTTGCAGATGATACGGCTTTAACCTATTCGGGTATAAATATTTACAGGCAAATGCAAGAGGATTTAGTTAAATTACGATATTGGTTTGATAAAAATTATTTAATAGTCTACTTAGTGAAAAAACAAAATATATTCAGTTTGGCCTGAAAAAATCTTGGATTTTGAATGAAAACATTTTTTATCACGAACTAAATTGTAATAATTTTATTAAGTGTAAATGTATAATACTTGAACAGGTTGAAGAAATAAAATATGATGGGCTTGTAATTAATTCAAAACTTTCATGGGAGGGGCATATAAAGAAACTTAAGAGGGAAATGTTTTTAATCTTACGTAAATTTTACCTGTTGCGAAATGTCTGCCCTGAGAGAATACTCGTGTATGTGTATCATGCACTAGTGTCTTCGCGTCTAGGGTATGGGCTCAGTGTTTGGGGAGGCACTTATCTTACCATACTAAAGCCACTAATTGGTCTGCAGAAGAGTATTATTCGAGTAATTTTTAGGAGATCTAAATTTGATCACTCTTGGCCACTTTTTTTGGCATCCAAAATCCTTCTGATACGTCATCTTTACGAATATAAAGTTTAAAAAATATTTTGCCAACAAAATTCTGTTGTTGTAAATAACATGCGAGATACTGCATACAATTTCAGGAACTCTGGTATTGTACCTGTACCTAAACCAAATTTAACTCTATACCGTCAATTTTTTACCTATAATGCCCCTTGTTTTTATAATCTTGTCATTCCAGAAATTACTACTTTAAAAAATATGTCTTATAGGGTAGTGTTAAGAAGTGTAAAGTCCTGGCTGTTTTCATCGGATGATATTGAACCTTTATTCGACATTATGCAATAATATATATTATGTAATGCCTTGCAGGTTGATTGATTTTTTTTATACTCTATGATATGTATATATTTAAACTTCATACTTGCTTTTCTTGTGGTTAGGTTAGGGCACCTGCCGAACTCTTCATCTCAATATTGTTTTTGTTCTTTTTGATGGAAGTCTCAAACTGGCGTATGCCTAGGAGATCCTTAAATTTATTCAGTGTTATACTGATAATCGTATTGTAAATTGTGTCTGTAGCATTTTGTATGTATAATGTATGTATAATTTATGTTATAAGTAAGTATAGTTATGTTATCAGTAAGTTCAAAAAATATTCTTCTTTTGTTTTTTGATGCATTATATTTTGTTTGTTTTCATGTATAACGTAAGTGGGATTTTAAATTGTGTTTTTATTTATATGTATGGTTACAGTGTAACATGTGAATAAATATAATAAAAATAAAAAAAAATAAAAAAACATTCACATACACACATAATAAAAAAAACAGTTTTGTAGACAACTGTAAAACCTTCAGAAAACAATAATTTATCCTAAAAAATTGAAAATGGAATATAATATAGCCATAACATCTGCTTCAGGGGGTGTTGCGATGGTAAAAAGTAATGACACTCACGTCAAAATATTAACAATAGACTCTGAAAATGTATCGTTCCTACAAGGCGGTTACTATTACTGCAGAATACACAATAACTCTCTACATTTTTGCAAACTGGTAACAAATGCCTTACACCTCTAAGAAAAGTTCTTGGGTTCTTCAAGCATTTAATATCTTGAGGTAATTTGTTGTACAATCATAGAGCCAAAAAGTTAAATGTTCTTTTATAGAAAGTTTTGGTAGGTTTTGGCACTCGGTGATTGTTTTTCCTAAGCCTTTTTCTATAACTGCTATAAGATCATGGAGAATTTCCGCTTCTCAGATAAATTTTTTTAGACATTTATATACGAACCTATTTTTCAGAGGAAGAACGCCGAGACCAAGAAAGCAAGGGTATGAAGGTTTGCGTTTATATTTTTTCAAAATGAGTCTTACAAACAACTTCTGCAGCACCTTAATTTGCTTCAAAGATGCCTTGACAGTTCCTCCCGAACACACGATCCCATAATATAATCTACAATGAACAAGTGAAAAGTAGGCCTATAGAGAACACGTTGTCCGCATCGGGTAGATGCCTTGAAGGAAGTAAAACAAACGAATTCGGTGTATATCAGTATATATCAATACTAACTTAAAATGGTAAAAGGCTTGTTGTAATTCACAGAATAGAATTGTGGTACGATAAATGAATTGAAAACAAACTTTTACAAAAATTTAATGTTGAATCTTCTAAGAAATACAAAATTAATTTCTTGTTGTATTCAATACATGATACTTTAACCTAAGGAAGCAAAAGTAAATCGTAAGCAATTTACTTTATCTTAAACAACATGATTCAACCAACAATATGTACACGTACAAAAGTAAATATTCAAATTTAATATAATAATAATGTATATGCAATTTATTAACAAATTTCAACACTAAGAAAGTATGGTTGCACCACAATGTTTTATTAAAATTTTCAAAGTGTCTTCCTGTAAAACGTTTTCTTATTAGATATCATTAATTCAAGGTTTTTAAAGTTAGTTCCTTAAAAATATTAAAAAAAAAACAATTAAACTAAATAAAACAACAATATTACAAGCAATTGGTGCAAATTTCATACATGAATGTCTGAGAGGACCCAAGCTCGTTGTTGATGGAATATTGGATGGAGTAAGAGTACTTCGTTGTTTTGGAGTCTTCTTATTTCGAGATTTGTTATGATATTGAAAATTTTCCGTTTCGCTTGTGCTAATAATAAAAGTGAAAATTCCTTGGCAGTCTTAGCCAGGGCCGGCGAGAATAAATAGAAGAAGGGCTCAGCCACTCTTTTGAAGTTTGGCCAACGCCGCCACTGCCGGTGAGGGGGGGGGGGGCGTTGACTGCGTGACGTCATAGGGTTGTCAGCCGCGGGGCGCTTATCCCCTAGTGCGGTCTTGGCTTTTTCCAATGAATCCCCACCTGTTGTTTGTAATAGGTTGAAATTGAAATTGTTTAATATCTGTTATTTATGGTGTCAGTTTTGGGTAAAACAAGGGAATTTCAAACAAAGCTACTGTATCAATTTTTAGGTGACAATAGTTAAACAACTACTAATACTACTTATGGAAATCAAATATAAAATAGATTTTTACAGTGAGCTAAAATAACGTACAGCAGTCTGCATTACAATTTTAAGTTAACTTAAGTTTAACTTAATTTTAAATTTAAGTTCCTCCTTAAGAAATTCAACACAATTTTTTTAAGCTCTTGCCGACCCTGGCAAAATGTGTTTCAGAATTGGTTATTATAAACATAATTATTATGAATTAGCAATAGTAGCTGATTGATATTTCATTGCACAAATCTTAATTTTCATGAAGTTTTAAAGAGATAGAAATATAAATTTTAAAATACAGGGCCTAATTTGTAGCCAAATTTTATATTTTAATACCTGCAAGATTAACCTTTTAACTGGTGGCCATTTCACTTTGTTCTGGCAGAAACTTTTGAAGTAAGTTGTGAGCCCCAAGTTTATTAATTTAATATTTTACTATACTAAGGAAAGAACAAATTTATATACACCTGCAGCCGAAAACATTTTGATTTAACTATAAAAAATCATTTATGTTAATGATTTATTAATATTTAAAACAATTATTTCATGTAAACATTGACATAGTTACACAACTCTCAAAAACCAAAGTTTAGTGCAAGCATACAGAAATATTTTTTACAAAATTACTGTTTATAGGCTACATATAAGTAGGCCTAATATGTAAAATGCTAAACCAAAATTTGATAGAAACCTAGAAAATTGTCATGTAAGCTTAAATATCATTAAAAGATGACTGAAAATCTGCTTAGCCTCCTTGGAAGTAAACAAAACCGGATATTAATAAAGTAAACATACCCTATCTGTAACTGATTTGTTGTGTTTTCGCTCATTTTACCTTGTCTAGGTGCATTAGTATTTAATTAAAGCATTATTTGTTGATTGTTGAAAGTGTATAATATCAAAGAGGGTCCTACTAAGTGTAGAAGATATCATGGGGGTCATTAAGTACTAAATACATGCTGCCGCTAATGCGAAGCAGTGGTTTTTGTACGGCAGTACGGCGGGAATGACAACCCTGTGACGTCACAGCGTAGAACCGTCAGGCAGCACGTATCGAGAAGGAGTGGCTGAGCCCTTATACTGGCGATTCTCGCCGGCCCTGATCTTAGCCATGCTTTGAAAAAAAATATTGATACCATCTTCTGTACTCAAATCACATTGAGAGCACAACACATTTTGTTCTGAATTTTCCTTCACAAGGCATGGATTTGTTTGAAATGGTTTTCTTATTTTTGATTTTGTGAGAACAATATCCATCTGTACATTTGCTGAGTGTAGGTCCTTTGTTTTCTGCTTATTATTTTGTGATCTGTCTATTTCATAGGCTTGAACAACTTCTGTCCCTCTACTATCATTTGAATCAATTTCATTTTTCAAGTTTCTTGATATATTATCTGAATAGTTCAATTTATATACAATAGTCTGTCTTTATGAGTACCTATCATTACTTTCTTCTTCTATGGTCTCATATTTTGGAGTGTAGGACCTAAAATAGTAAATCAAATAATCAATGAAAGAAATACAAAGATAACAAAACAATAAAATAATTAGTATGCAGAGGTGAATTATAAATTTTCGTAGTAAAAATATATAGTAACCCAGCATAGCTTAAGCGACAAGGTCATTTTTGGCAATAGTTATAATTACATTTTCTATCTTTTATTGAGATGATTTCGAACAATCTTTATTGATTATATCTTGTAGTTTTTTTTTCATGACACGTTTTGACTATTTATCAGTCATTATCAAACGTACATACAGTATTACACAAACTAGGACACATTTAAAATAAAATAAATTTAAATTACACGCGTGGTCGGTGACCATTCTTGATAAGGCTCAATCGTCAACTCATTAATTTATATGGTCATTAGATAAGGGTCTCCGGTATTGAGAAAGGGGGTATTGCTAGCCTACAAATACAAAAATAGCAAATTGAGACTGCATAGAATTAGGCCTATACACAATCTAAGATTCAATAAAGTATGTCAATCCAATAACATTTTACCTAAATACATCAACATCGTTTTCAACGCAACATTTAAAAAAAGAAGAAACTATAAGGTATATATATAATTAATAAGCATTGTTCGACAGCATCACAATAAAAGAGAAAAAGGTAATTATAACTATTGTAATTATTAACAATCCAGTAAGACTACAGGCATAAATATGGATCATGTTTGGCTTTTAATTCATTATAAACAAATATTGAGCTTGACTTGTGAGAAGATATACTTGATAGAACAAACTTAGAACACAAAATCTCACAACCAATACGTTAACTAACTCAAACGCGTTTCAACGACAAAGTCGCCATCTTCAGTGATGCACGAGCTACAATAGATTCATTGTTCAATTAATTAGATTGTTGTTTTAATTCATTGTTTATATTCGTAGATATGGACAATATTCACGAAAAAAAGCTTGTCTGTTGTCTGCCATAATGTCAAAACAGGCAGGAGAAAAGGTAGGATACAAAATAATTAAATAAAATCCTTAAATTATATTAAAAAGGACAGTTTGAATTTAGAAGCATATTATAACCTTCACTTAAATGTACTAAAACTAGGAGGTACCTTTGAATAATAGGAGGTACCTTCGAGGTACTTAAACATAACCATTGCAAATAATTATTTGGAAAATAAATTAAATTAATATTTTTGAATCATACGTTAAATGCCATAATCAGTACCGTAAGCAACAAATTACCAAATCATAACAGATAAAGATACTAATATTAATACATTTATCAAGAATACAGACATAAATCTTACAAAAAATTGATTTATTACAAAGATGTAAGCACAACTTTACACAATTGAAACCTGAACCTAGGAGATCTGATAAAAGATATGTTGTAGAAAATTTAATTCAAAGAATCAAGAAACACATTTGCAATGATAACAGAACTCTCCCATTCAAACAAATCATGAACTTATAGAAGCTATCAAATTAAAACCAATGATCTAATTATAACAATAAGACATACAAAAAGTAGGAGAGTGTACATAATCAGTGGCGGATCTACCATTTGGGCTAACGGGCTTAAGCCCCTCCCTTGGGCTTCTAAGCTTACACTAGATAAAACAGGCTCATGGAAAAAAAATAAAAATTATATATATACACAAAGCAATTTTAGAAATACTGAAAATTAATACATTTCAGAGCTGTAGTTTGGCCTACATTACTTCAAATGGACGGGTTTTGTTACTTTTCATTTTAACGTATAATTTAAACGGTAAAATTAATAACTGTTAGGTACCGGTATTATAAAATTAGGTGTTAGTCCTAATTTGAATTCAAAAAAATTGAGCCGCTAGCTTGCTACCTTCCTGACTTGAATCCCTTCAAATCTCAGCCGTTATAAAGACGGCAAATATTGGAGGCAGCACAAACATATGAAGTGCACTTGGAAGGTGCAGCTCCACTTAGTTTACTCAAATCAGAGCTTAAGGAGTAGCGAGTGGGAAAATGTAAATGACACTCCTACGATCTGTACCGGAGCCCTTAAAAGACTGGACGTTTCATTTTTTCCCTTGACTGCGGTGCTTCTTCAAATACTAGGCACTGTGCATGTAATCACTGCAACGGCAGAGAGGAGCTTTTCAGTTTAAAGACGTTTGAAGATGTATCTGAGGAACACAATGCCAGGCTGGCCTTAGCCAATATCTTAAAAGACAGAGAAATTGACATTGAAAATGTTATAAATGTGTTTTATCAAAAAAAATCTAGACATATGGTAATTGAAAATTACTCCAGTGTGATTGAACATTTAAAAACATTAAATAAAGAACATATTTTTATGTTTGTGATTTTTTTATAAATAAATAACATTGCTGTATTTACATTCTTTTTTTTTAAATTAATAAACTTTTTTAGCTACTACCTGAAAAACAGTAACAAGTGTAGCAGAGGTTTTTAAATTTATTTATCTGTTAATAATTTTAAACTGCAATGAACCGCATTTATTTCTGACTAAGCATAAAGAGATAAGTCAGTAGGATTTATATTTGAAAGTGCTTTTGTGTTTTTTGCTGCTTAATTTCTTTGGGCACTTTTACGTTCAGGCACATATAAAGATGAAGCATTAGTGTAATTACATTATAAAATATTAGTTGTAGCTAAATTTAGTCTGTGCAGTATCTGCAATAACAGCCGTTATTAGAACATGATTTAAAGTGTTTTTCGTAAAAGCTTTGTTATGATTTTGATAGTCTCAAGCTGCATTAAAATTACGTTTTTATATTCTCTTTTTTGCAAAATTTTTCCGTGAAAGGGCCCCATGGTGGTATTTAGCCCCCCCCCCTTGCTCAATCCTAGATCCGCCCCTGTACATAATAAATAAGAGTTTCTACATTGGAAAACCAGAACAATACATATGAAGGTTAATAATAAATTTGAAATCATTTCTGAAGACCCAAAACAAGTTTATCAAAATGAACTTGGATCTTCATGAAATTAATATTTTTTTTAGCAAAGATTGACTAAAAACTGTGAATTCATTTTTAATAAAAGGTACATTCAAGCTACTACTGTAAGAGGCATATATAAATTACACAAAGAAAATGTTCCAATATGCCCTTTGGTAAACTTTATACGTAGTCCAAGCAATAAAATATCTTAATAACAAAATATGTTGCGATTAGATATGAACCTAAATGGTATATGAAATATTAAAAATAAGATTGAAATAGTTAATAAACTTAAGCAAATAGATATTAATGATCATTAGAAATAAAGAATTTTACAGAAATATCCCAACAGACAAAGTTATTGATGGATTTTTATTT
>JAGFPH010005500.1:20124-35495 GCA_018207615.1 Philaenus spumarius | reverse complement strand
GTAGCTGGCACCCTGCACTGACAGTCTTGTTGTACGTCTAGTTTCCTCCTATGAATGATGAAGTCCCTGAAGATCCTAATATCGACAACCGATTCTATGGTGTTATCGGCTATGCTAATTTTTTCATATAGCTGTTACTTCTATTTATCGTTAACTGCCTCTACTGACTTTAATATTTGGTGATTTTACGTAGAAAAAATAAACTGTGAATCTACTTCATTCCTGTTGGCTATCGAGTATGGACGCGTGAAGATAGCACGCGAGTTGATTATCTAACTCCTGTAGAGAAGCGTGGTGTCAGTACGTGAGTTCTTTTGCGACCCCCAAAGTGTTCGGCCTGATTTCTTCATCTCCCTTTCATGGGATAAACTGTTGCCAATTCGGCATGTAAAACTTCCCCCACTTTCGATTTTCCTTTTCCTTGTATCTCGACGATTTCTTTATTTAGAATTTTTATATTATTTTTCCTGTATTCCGGACACTTTGTTTATTTATTATTAACTTTAAAATTTTAATGTATGTAAAGTTTTATTAATTATATTTTTCTAATTACTGTGATTTTAATTTCTTTGGGTTGGCGTGATGTATTATGCCCCGCCCTTCTTACTGTAAACTCGACAGATTCAAAATGCGAATACCGAGTCCTGTTAGCTTCTGCTTAGTTACACTTTTTTCTTGAAAACCTGTATCTCTTGTTCCCGACATCCTATCCTGGAACGGTTTTCCGAAACTTCTGCTTTTTTCTTCTGGAACCCTCTGCAAACTTGATTCGTTGTTCTACGACATCGCGTTTAGAAGTTGCGGCTGTTTGCGATTTCTTCTCTTTCGCGCTCGCGAGTTTCTGCGTCTTCGATTTTCCGGTACTTTTCTTCCTTGATTATTTTTGTAGAAGTCTTATCATCAATTTATTCGTTTTCCATTTTACTTTATCTTATTTGGTTCTCAAGTTAGGTAAACTTTAGCTAATGAAAATTCTTTATTTTTAGTTAACCCCCTTTTTAAATGGACTAATAACATTTACTTAAAATTTAGGTCATATTAATATAGGCCTTCAAAAATTACTTTAAATAAAACCTTGAAAATTTGTTAATATCTATTAACATATTATACTGATGAAGCTGAGTTTTGGCTATATTAATTATTAATTCCCCTTGCCTTAAATAGCTGGTTTACTTTTATAAAAACCTTTATACTTTTCTTGTTAATATTATAAAACATTACAGGAGTAAGCTTTACCCTTATCATTTTAAGCTAAACATTACTTTTTCCAAAACTCACTTTATATTACTTTTTATGACTCTATTCTTACTTTATTTTGTTTTAATTAAATATTTAAAGTTGTAAAAAACTCAAGTTTGGTTTTTTGTACCATTTTGTTTTTCTTGTATCTTTTTTATTTGATAAATTATTAAAAAACTTTATTTACATTTATTATTCTCCTTTATTCTAAGAGTTCAAATATATAAAAATATCCACTTTTTAACATCTTTTAATCTTCTATTGTTCTAATAGGCTGGTCTAATTTTGTTAGCCAAATTGGACTTTACATTGCTTCATGTTCAGAATTGATTAGGCCTGTCTGAAGAACTTAGTACCTATATTTCAACCAAATAAAAAAAATAAAATCGCCTTGAGCGGATAAGCTCTGCTTAGATCGTCTCAGTATGTGCAATCCATTTTGCAGTTTGGTATTATTGCATGGAGAGGTGCCGGTAAAACTCAGATAGAACATATATTAGTTGTGCAAAAAGCTGTCATAAAAGCAATGATGAATAAGTCTCGAATGTATCCAACTGGGAAGCTCTTTAAAAATATTCAAGTGTTAGATATAAGACAACTTTACATTAAATCTATTCTATTGTATATATTTAAGAATAAAAGTAATTTACTTACAACTATTAAGCATGCGTACAGCACAAGAAATGCTGTAATATTAGGGATTGTTACATCTCGTTTATGTAATAAAAGATCACAACTAAGCACGCAATACTGTACGCAATATTGAAGCTCAGATATTGTATCGGAATGTTCCTGTGCAATTGAGACACGGAATTGCTTCACATAGACACATATAAGAAACACGTGACACAAAGGCTGCTTAGCATTGGTAGAGATGAGTCTGAAAAGCTCCTCAGGTCTGCGTATAATTGCAGTTAATTTTAATATTTGTGAGCGTATGTATCAGGATGTGAATGTATGATACAAGTATGATAAATGAGTCTAAGTATGAAAAAAGCTTATGTGTTTGGGGTATAAGAATATTTGTGGGTTCAGTTGTCGTATGAGTAAATTTGTACTTGAGTGTATGTATCATGGTGTGTATGACTAATACGAGTGCGAGTAGAGAGTTATGTGCGTATGAAATACTTGTGTTTGATGTATAAGGAAAGGAGTTGATATGACTATTTGTGTATGTACGAAGTTCCTAGGTTGCATACATGTATTATGTTGGTGAGTATAAATGTGGTGTGTATGAGTCTGATTGTATATGTCAATATATGGATGTATGTGTGTGTATAAATGTATATTCATATATGTTATTATTATTATTTTCTTCTTCTCATATTGTTCTTGTATGTCTGTTTTTTGTGGAATGTGTCTTGTCTCTTGGCTTTCTATCTCGGTAACTACTACACTGCCACCACCAGAATAATAATATAAATGAGCTATATAAAATTACCATGTCTGACATGATATAGTTTCAATCGCATTGCATGTATAAATAATATTCATTTCATTTGTAGAAAGAAAATCTTCAGAGGTTGCATTATTACATCTACCTGTACCATGAGGGTTTGTTTGAAGCGTTCAATGAAAGTTTTGTGCACTGCTGGTATTTTGTTGATATCATGAAGCGTTTGAGTCTGCTGACCATGGAATTCTCTTGGAAAGGTTGTGGGAGGTAGCAAGGGCTTAAAATAAATGAATAAATGAAATGGTTGTGGGGGGATAGGGGGATAAATGATCGGCTTAAAATCTACTTAAGTTACTCATATCAGTGTGAGAGGTTTAAAAGGGTTTTTAGATTGTTTGATCTCATTATTCATGGAGTAGGCCTACATCAGGGCTCAGTCTTTGGACTAATTTTGTTTTTAGTTTATATTAATAACTTATGATATGGTAACCCAAAATGTCTTAAAATGTAGTTTTATAAGCAAAATAAAATAATATATCTGTACAACATATTCAACCTTCGTCATCATTAATATATTATTATGCCATCATTTGTTTAAAATGTAGCTTCTTTGTAGCACAATGCTCTACTTGGAAATGAAATTGAAATTGAAGTGTTGTGTAACCTAATGAAGGGCATATGAGAATATTTGCATTGTAATAGCATATGGCGAAATTCAGATCAGTCTTAGACTGTAGTTGCATCGGATATGTGATGCAATTTGGTTTCGACTAAGGCAATGATACCAACATCCGCAACAAGACATGGACTTTGCTTTCTAGAGTCCAAATTGTTAGATACATACACCCTTTAAACTAAACAGATAAAATGAATTTCAAACTACAACATATATACGTTTCTCCTTGGATGGAGGGTCTTCTACCCATGATCCATCCTATCCAAAAGTTATAGGAATGTGCCAGAAGGACTTCTAGCGAGAAGAAAAACCTACGTACCTACTTCCCAGTTTAGCTAATGTCCCCAAAAGTCCTCCTTTGTGTGAATAACTTATATAAAAATCAAACATTAATACATAAAACAGTTTTCCTCATGTTCTCCTTTAACAATACACCTGTCACATTTAAAATAATTTCAAGTATCTAAATTAAAAATTCTAACTTACTAACATTAACAAAATTTATAATACAAACCCTCGTAAAAGTTAGTTATAAGTAAACACTAAGTAAACAAGTAGAGACTACCGGATACTATAAGTTAAGGGGATCATGGTTCTTATCCAAGTCAGTCTACAAAAGTGTAGGTAACGAGAAAAAAACATTCAACTCGCACACTCGGTTTATGCCTGACTTTGATTTGGTGTATTTGAAGTTCTATAGACAATGGTTGTATTACATCAAGTTAAACAGTGGCTGCACTTTTACTCTGCACTTGCAAACTATACATTTACAATTTTTCGAAACTCCCAAAAAATCCCAGAGAAGCAGTCTGCCTCATAACCCTCCTGTGGGCACACCTGCATTATACAAGCTGTTTGTAGATGCTGTGCAGTTTTGTGATGTGTATTAGACACACCATGTGACATGTCAGAGCCAAAGACATGCAGCACCAAGAAATAAAAAACAAAATTATGCAAATAGGTAACAAAATCTTACTTACCGACAACAATTTGATGGTATTGCTAGTGATGAAATTCCTTCTACATGTTTTTCCAAGAACGATTCCATTAATGGAGTTTGTTGAACAACTCTTAGTGCTTGAATCATTCGCTCACTAAATTAGAACAATAAATCAATCGTGTAAGAATGTAATAACAATAACATTATTTAGAACTTATTCACACACAAAATCCACTCATAGTAAAACTGATAACCTGTATTAATCAATCGATGGATCTTGAACTGTTCAGAGCAATTTAAACGATCAAAACAATCTGACACTATGTTTTGCCTGTAATGTGGTCAGTGAAAAGCCAGTTAACCAGAATACAGTTCATGATCAAAGTGGCAGGTTCAGTTATGTTTGTTAAAGAAAAAAAAAAAAAAAATAATGGGGTGGAAATTGTTTGATGAACAGAAGGTAATTGTCAGAGCAATTTTACTATTTATTGTTTACAATGGCTAAAATGTTTAAGTTGGAGTACACATTTTTCAAGACAAAAGTTCGTTTTACAAAAATTACTACAAACAAAAGGCTTATAAAGAGGAAAGTAACTTATGTATTAATATAGTTTTGCTAGTATCCTAAAAACATCTCATCCCATTTTAATTGATGGTTTACTCTTAGTTGGATAATTTATTTTTGGTAGGTTTTAATCACATAAAACTTTGTAAATACATACAGATTAAAAATGTACCGAGATTACAACGTAAAATTTTTAAAGACATTTTCTAAAAAAAATCGCTGAAATGGCAACAGATACAAAAAAATTGCATAGCACAAAGTTTTAAATTATTATATTATAAATGATTTGTACTCATGTCAACGGATCCTTAATTAGTTTTTCCTTTTAAACTATTGCAATTTGAATGTGTGTTGGCCATATAAAGTTATAACATGCCTATATGACACTGCTTTGTTAGTTCCACTCTTTCTTTTTATAATACTGTGTCTTGTCAATTTAAATGTTTTAAGAAATAATGCATTAAAAAAAAAACATTGGGTGTGCATAAGATCACACGTTGGAAGTGATAACTTCTATGACCGATTTATAATTTTATCAGTATTGATATTAGAGGAGAATAAGGGTCAACAAATTACACAAGTCAATATATTGTCAAAAAATATTATATCATAATTTGAAATTGCATAATTATAATATAATAGTATATTAATATTATTATAATTATTATAAATATGCGAAAAATTGTGATCATTATAATATAAGCAGTATTTATTTAGTGACTAATGATTTTGAGTGAGGTATAAGTGTATGCACTCTACATAGAATTCTACGAATAATTCAATATGTAAGGGATAATTATTATAATAATAATTATAATAACGTATTATAATATATTATGTATCGTCTATTCCCTCTCCACGCGCTTATTTGTCTATATATACTATTAGCAGACAGGACAATATAGATAGATAGATAGATATTTTTATTTTCCATGTGTAACATACATACATAACTTTATAACATTGTATTTACAGCAAACAAAAAACAAAACAACAAACTAAATATGGTTACCTACAGCAAATGTTACATCTTATTTTAGCTAATTCTGTGTGTATTTTGAGACAGTGGTTTTTTTACCGCTTGCATATGTGCTTTTACGCGATTTGTATTAGAAAAACGCTTTCGTCTTTTTTCCCTCGTTTTTTCGCATTTGTTCTGGATGCGACCGAACTGCATCAGACGATGATGTACACTGTTCTGATAGGGTTGGAAGTTGAGAAATTTGGAGACCATCGTCTGAAACCTGGTATTGGGAAGCTGACTGTATTTTCTCCACAATAATATCCATTGAGTTGTCAGGTAAAGAAGTTGTGAGAGGAATGAAAACATCAAAGTGGCCTCTCGTCAGTTCCCCAGCCTCCCTACTCCCTCAATCGGTTCGCCAAAACTCCCACAACAAATAACCATCTCTGCACACCTGCAATTCATAAACATATTTCGGATGCTGCTTAATTTCACAGGAGATTCCAACAGTTACAGGTTTGCTCATATCAGCGATATATTCTTTTTTTTGTTGAATAAATATCTCCTGTTACTTTTACAGTATACGGTTTGAACCTGCGCCTACACTAATACCTCACTCAAAATCATTAGTCACTCAATAAATAATGCTTACATAATAATGGTCACTATTTTTCGCATACTTATTATAATACAGTATAATTATATACACTATGTATCGTCTATTCCCTCTCCAATCGCTTACTTGTCTATATATACTACTAGCTGGTCCGATCCGGCTTTGCACGGATAGACAAATCAAAGTTAAATGTATATTAACAAAAAATATATTATATCAATAAATATATTACACTATGTATTTCTTATGGGGATTTTTAGTAACTTTGACCCCCCAAACCTCCCCTAAAATTTCGAATTTTTTGAAACCCTTTCTTAGCGAGCACCTAGGGCAATAGAGGAAGCTACATACCAAATGTCATTCCAATCCGTTCGGTGGTTTTTTTTTAGTAACTTTGACCCCAAACCCCCTAAAATTTCGAATTTTTTTAAACCCTTTCTTAGCGCGCACTTAGGGCCCTAGGGGAAGCTACGTACCAAATTTAATTCCAATCCGTTCAATGGTTTTGGAGAAATCTTGATTTAGTAACTTTGGCCCCCCAAAGCCCCCTAAGATTTCAAATTTTTTGAAATCCTTTCTTATCAACACCTACGGCCCTAGAGGAAGCTACATACCAAATTTCGTTCCAATCCGATCAGTAGTTTTTAAAAATCGTGATCAGTGAGTCAGTGGATTTGGCTTATATATATGTAGATTGTAGATGTATCGCCTATTCCTCTTCACGTTCTGACATGTGTCGTCTACGCAAAAAGTTTGCGTGACGCGAGATATCAGAAATACAGGCATGCGAAAGTGCCCAACGGGCCAATAGAAGTTATCACTTCAAACATGTATGTTAAGGTTGTAAAATGAGGAGAGTTTGATTTCCCTTGGATAAATAGATATAATACGAGTACATAAACCTTTTGAAACACCATTTCTCTGAACGTGATTTATTTGTAACATTAGGAGGAATAATACATTGACCTTTGTTATATGCATGTATTCACATGCACCCCCCTTTTCTAACTGTAGCTACTTAACACCTTTTCCATGGATCAGGATTTCTTTGTATTTCTTCAAGTTTTTATTTAGACAAGAATTATGTCTTTTCTTCGATTTATGGAAATTTTCGTATGCTTGGCTTTGAATGTTAATTTGAGATCAAAATGTTATTAATATCTTTGTTGTTTAGTATAGGTTTTTAAAAGCACTGTCTTCAAACACTTCATGGTTGGAGTCACCAACATATTTGTAACTAATGGTTAAGGGTAAATAATTTGCGTAAAACAGCAAAACCATACACTTGGTACTACGTGTTTTGGACTCCGTTTTCAACTAAAAAAGTTGTGGAGTCTCTTAAATTGTTCTTAGACGCTGTATGCTTTTGTCTTATATTTCGTAATTGAAAGAAATCAACGGGAACTCCTTTTAATCAACGGTTTAATTAAGTAAAAATTGATTATTTTTAATGCATTTTGTTTTTTTAGTTGTAAACAATAATTTCTATATTTTAAGCTAACACAAGAAAATAAAACGGTACCAGAAACTGGCACATACCTTCTCACAAACATATTTAAATTAAAACAGATTCACTGGTAAGGACGCACATGTGAGCTTGACACTGAACACTATGAGAAGCGGCCGACGCACAGTGCATTGCACTCCAACCCCCGCATTGGGACTATTTTCAATACACAGTGCATTGCGTGCTTCGCACGCCAACCCCTGTATTGGGAGTATTTTCAATACACAATGCATTGCGTGTTTCGCAAGTCAACTCTCTTATGTAACCCCAACTGTGACTTCATAATTGTATTAAAGGAGGAGAGTAAGTAATACAAATTATTATTATTAGCTAAAGAAAAAACTATTCAATCGATTTCGAACAAATTTGCACCAAACATGTCAATTAGGTCTATATAGACGCACGAAAAAAGGTTTAGACAGCCAAATGGGGCAAAATCGGAAAACACGATTTCGTTATTTTTCCGCCATTCTTAATTGGTTAAAGATATGGATGTGCAAATTTCACCGTTGGTTTTCTCTCGAAATTCTACATCGAAATGGTGTATCAAATGACCACCTTCCCATTAAAAAAAAAACAAAGGTTACATTCAAAATGGCGGATCCAAGATGGCGGATAAATTTTTTGAAATATTAATAAAATAGTATTTACATAGAGTAGGTTCCTCAATCACATCTACATTCAAATTTTCATTATATACGAAATATTAATCTGTTGCCAGACCTTTCGAACACCTGGTATACTGCTACTACATTATTTTTATAGTCTATACCGTGTAATATCGGGCTTTATTCGTACAACGTCCCCTTCAATACTTGTTCATACCAATAGTCAGTCCTTACTAGTCCACACAAACATCAATTTCCTTTCAAGCACTATTGTCTTATCACGGCTGAGTAAAACCTTCACGTAGGCGGTCAGTATTCATAACGAAGTATTTTCACCCCAAAACATATAAAACGATACCCCATTTTATTTTCAAACTTTTGAACCCAAAACCTTGACCCTAAAGCGCTACGACTCTTTCTCTACCAAAATCGGGTTTCTCGAACCCAAATACCTAATAAACTATACCCCCACACGATATTTTCAAAAGGTTGTCCTAAATTTGTAACCCTTAGTGGTTACAATAGCGAGAACCCTTCCCTGTACACATAGCGAAGAGTTATAACACTCTGTAATAACATTGAATATGCCATAACTTTAAATAATGTGTTACAAAGTTCGTATAGGCCTACAACACGAATTCCGGAACACCATGTACATCGGAGTAAAGTACTCTTATTGCTAACTATTTTAGAGAAATCCGGACGAAATCGAGTTACAATTAGAGGTAGATATCGAATTTAGCCCCAAAAATCGCGAAACTTAAGCGCTACGACCCTATTTCTATCAAAATCGGGTTTCCCGTAACCAAATACCTAATAAACTATATCCCCACACGGTATTTTCAAAAGTTTGACTAAAAAAATCGTGACCCCAAAGCGCTACGACTTTTCCCGATCAAAATCAGGTTATTCATAACCAAAAGCATACAATCTTAGATCTCAGAGATTTCAGATCTCATGGGAAAAAGGAAAAATTAAATGTTTGTTTTGTTAGTGTAAGTAATCAAAATTACGTTTACGGGTTGGTTCCTTCCAGTAGGCTACTGATTAATCACTGTTATGGTTTTTGTTCAAATTCATCAAAATGTCTGGATTTGCATTGAGAACAATATACAATTAATTGTAAACTCTACAAAACAATAAAATTAAAAATGTAACACATTTTGACAATAGTCTAAACATTATCTGCAATTCCCTCTTCATCACCCCTTTTCTATTTTCAAATATCGAAGTCGGCATAGGTACCTACATTTTGACCAATAAGATAAATTTTGTTAAAATAGTAGGTACAGATACCGGCGCGAAAGCTGACACTTGAGCAAATCGCTACTAACCTGACTAAAAACACAGCACCCGGTACATCTCTGTTTAACACGTTCACTGCTAAGGACGCACAAGTGAGCTTGACACTGAACACTATGAGAAGCGGCCGACGCACAGTGCTTCGCTCGCCAACCCCCGTATTGGGGGTATTTTCAATACACAGTGCATTGCGCGCTTCGCACGCCAACCCCCGTATTGGGAGTATTTTCAATACCCAATACATTGCGTGCTTCGCACGCCAACTCCCGTAATGGGAGTATTTTCAATACACATAGTCCAGCAGTCAGGTAAAAATTTTGGGGGTACCTGGACACAATTCCAAAGTTAATGAAATTTTGGGGTGTTATTTGGGGATGTATAAGGATGTAGTATACGAGTTTTCCACCTAAATTTCCTTGTGGAAATTTTAGGGGGGCCAAAAAACCACGATTTTTTCGGACTTTTTTCGATTTTTTGCCTATAACTCAAAAATTACGCGTCTGACGAAATAATATGACATATAAAAAGTTAAGGAGCATTAAATTTCCTTCAAGATTCACTGGTCAAAAATATTTTTCGGCCTAATAGTTACTGAGGTACAGCCCTCTAAATTTAGGCAACATTTCTTAAAATGTACACATTCACTAAAAAATGCATGTCTTTGGCCTCTATCTTTCAATTTTCAACATATCAGTGTATATTATGTATACCCCTTACCTTTTACTACCCCACCCCTCCTTGACCCCCTTCCCCACCATTATTTATGGAGATGTACCTAATGAAATGCATTCTATAGGCCATTAACTCCTATAATAAATATCCTATGAAAATAATTGCCTATAACTGGAAAACTACGTGTCCTACCGAAAACTTTTTCCAGTAAATGTTAAAGAGCACTACTTTCCTTCAAAATTCACTGGTCAAACTTTTTTTTTTCGGCCAAATATGTACCGAGGTAAAGCCCTTCATCATTGTACGGTAATAAGGTCATTACCCTTCCAGTTTTTCGTTACTTGAACCAATGGAAGAAGTAACAGTACACACAGCTTGTCGAAAACGTTACAACAATGAAAAACATTGGGTGTGCTTAAGACCACACGTTGGAAGTGATAACTTCTATGACCGATTTATATTTTTATCAGTATTAATATTAGAGGAGAATGAAGGTCAAGAAATTACACAAGTCAATATATTGTCAAAAAGTATTATATCATATTTTGAAATTGCATAATTGTAATATAATAACTATAGTATTATAATATAGTAATATTATTATGTAATGATATTATAATTATAAAAGTATGCGAAAATAGTGATCATTAAAATGTAAGCAGTATTTATGTAGTGACTAATGATTTTGAATGAGGTATTAGTGTAAGCACTCTACATAGAATTTTAAGAATAGTTCAATATGTAAGGGATAGTTATTATAATAATAATTATAATATTATAATAACGTATTATAATATATTATGTATCGTCTATTCCGTCTTATTTATCTATATATACTATTAGCGTAAAATATTACTTTGTCAAAATGTACAACTTACTTCAGTTAGACAAAAATCAATCTTCTTTACAAAACTTAAAACGCACAAATATAATAATTATAATAATAATTATCCCTTACATATTGAATTTCTTAGAATTCTATGTAGAGTGTATACACTAATACCTCATTCAAAATCATTAGTCACTAAATAAATAATGCTTACATTATAATGGTCACTATTTATCGCATTCTTATTATAATAGCCTATATTAATATTATAATAATAATTATAATTACGTATTATTATATACTATGCTTCGTCTATTCCCTCTCCACGCGCTTACTTGTCTATATATACTAGTTTCGCCTATTCCCTCTTCACGCTCTGACTTGTGTCTACGCAAAAGTTTGCGTGACGCTAGATTTCAGAAACATAGTCAAGCGAAAGTGCCCAATGGGCCATTAGAAGTTATCACTTCAAAAATTGATTTTGGTTTCTTTACGTCGTGATGAGGAAATTTCTTCTGGTGAGGAAACCAACCCGGTCAGGTAAGCTAACATTTGATTACAACAATGCCTATTTCCTGTACGATGAACAAGATTACAGAAATAAAACAGTTAAAGTTAAATCCTGAAAGACGTAATTGTATGGTAAAGGTGACACTACCAGGATACGATTTTGTCAAAAGCAAGAGAGCTAGGTGATGATTGGGGGCAGAAAAAGGAGAACGTGTTGCATTGTTGAAGAGTTTTAACACAGATTTAGTTAAATTGTATTACAAATTTTTACAATATTTTCTCGTTTCGTGAAGAGAATAGTGATGAGTGCCAGTTTTCCATGCGCCAGTTGCTTGATCAGATACCTGAAGATTTTCGACCACACGTGAAAACTGTGAAGAGGCGTCTACAGGAAAAGTATGGATCTGACATTGTTATCAGTAATGCAGGTAGCAGATCGAGTGATGACAGTGTGCCCCAACAAAATCAAGACTGACAATTAATTGATGACCATTAGCATTTATCTAATGTGCATATATTATTACCTTTAGTTTACAATGTAAATACGTGTACATAAGTTTAAATATATAAATAGTAAGTAACGACTTCGTTCTATAACTACCTGACACTTACTTAATGTGAGAGTGAAAAAGAGGTCAGACGAATTAAATGAGAACAGTTCAATTTACTCTTGAACTGGTCAGCAGATTCAATTTACTCTTGATATGGTTTGGTATTGTGATTAAAAAACTTACTACTTTTTGGCCTATAGAATGCATATTATTAGGTATATCTCCATAAATAATGGGGTCAAGGAGGGGTGGGGTGGTAAAAGGTAAGGGGTATACATAATATACACTGATATGTTGAAAATCGAAAGATAGGGGCCAAAGACATGCATTTTTTAGTGAATGTGTACATTTTAAGAAATGTTGCCTAATTTTAGAGGGCTGTACCTCAGTAACTATCAGGCCGAAAAATATTTTTGACCAGTGAATCTTGAAGCAAATTTAATGCTCTTTAACTTTTTAAAGGACATATTTTTTCGTAAGACGCGTAATTTTTGAGTTATAGGCAAAAAATCGAAAACATTCCGAAAAAATCGTGGTTTTTTGGCCCCCCTAAAATTTCCACAAGGAAATTTAGGTGGAAAACTCGTATACTACATCCTTATACATCCCCAAATAACACCCCAAAATTTCATTAACTTTGGAATTGTGTCCAGGTAAAAGTACCTGACTGCTGGACTAACAGTGCATTGCGCGCTTCGCACGCCAAACCCCATATTGGGAGTATTTTCAATAAAAAGTGCATTGCGTGCTTCGCACGCCAATTTTAACCCTATGTGCTATGGGCGCACATGTGTTTAATTCAGTTGAACTAAATAAGTATTCAATTTACTTCGTAAAGTTTGAATTCTCTGTGGGAAATTGCAATGATGAGTATCTAAGTAGTTTATAAATGTACAAATTTCTGAATTAAAGAATATATTCAAGAATAAGTCTGTAGGAAGGCTGTATGCTCTATTTTAAATTTTGTAATGGTCATAGGACTTAAATTCTTCTGCCGTCCTGTTATAGGTTTTACTGTTGTGAAGTATGTCCCTCCCCAAAATTCAAAGCTTATGAAACACAGTTTATAACGATGTAAATTATATATTGAAATTTAGAAAATAGTCAACCTTTAACCATATTTGAATTTAGACGAATATGACATGCAAATTATGTGTAGTGGGAATGTTTTTTACTGTTTATTTCGCGTCATTTTCGAAATCACCAATCTAAAGAGAATAAAATGAAGGTAATTCGGCGTGAAAATCTTTTTCATACGAGTCAGAAAAAAAAAAAACTACAAGCCTTTAGTTTCAAACCATAGTTACTCGCGGGCAGTACTGAGAAGCTGATATACAGTACAGTACTAACAAAACTGGGAGTTCTATGTTTGGAAAGGTGAAGAGTGCAATTACTAGAATTGGATTTCGAAAATGAATATACAAGATATTATTAATTCTAATTAACTCGTGGAATAATTAATAATTAATAATTATTAATATATTATCTGTTACGTCTAATACAATAAACCAAATTTAAGTTACCAAATCTGTTTGCAAATGATTGCGTTCTTAAATAAAGACTTTGAAATAATTGGTAAAGGGTATTCAAGAATAATATTAACTTTTATAAGTCCCAATTAATTTAGAGCTTAGTATAGTATGAATAATATAATATGAAAATTGATACGTTCAATATACGAGTAAATGTAAATATCCACATAAGCTCTTCATAATGTAATGTATATTTAACCAAATATAGCTAGATTTATTACGCCGCTTTTACTATTATCCCAATTAAAAATTGCTTTAGACCTGGGAATTCTGCATTTACTTACCGTGCTGGGTGTTAATAACAGTATCGTTCCGACTGCAGGCACTAATCCATAGATTCAGGAGTGCCCATCCCTCCCGAAGCCCATGGCGCAAATCCCCCCAAAACCTGCCTGTAGGTTCCCTCCCAAATATTTCACCCACTAAAAATACTACGCTTCAGTGATGGTTTTGTGTTATTTATTGTAATTTAATGAAACAAAGTGAAATACGTTTATAACATAGGTTATTTTAAAATGTTCAAGTATACAGTTCAATTCTATGATTTAAGCCTCGGCTACGATAAGAGCGGTGAGCGGCGGGCGGTGGGCGGCGAGCGTTACTAGCAAAATTCCTGAGCGGCGGACGTGGCTATGATACAAGCGGCAATATTCCCACAGTCAACGAGATGACGTCACACGAGGAACTAGTGCTGACGAAAATACTTAGTGAGAGACCAGTATTTATAGGAAAATCACAATATAATACTACTATATCTTTATATATCTATATTTTTTGGTGGTTTGTTTACATTTTCATTAAAATAGTGCACAAACAGTAAAAATAAGTAATAAAAATATTGTTAAGTGAAGTTTCAATAACAACTGTAACCATAAGTGTTAACAAAATAAGCATAGTTAAGAGTTTTATTTTTAAAAAAACTAAACAATCTTCTTTTTTGACAAGTTTTTTACGTTTTGATAATGGTGTTGGACTTCTCACATTTGTTGATAATTTATGACAAACATTCTACTAATAACAGCAGAAAGTTATTTCACTGTAGTTTATGTAATTTAGATATTATTTTGTTTTTAGTATAAAAATGTTTAACACGTAACTTTTATATCGTCCTACATATAGGACACTGTGACTAATGGAAAAACACATAACTTATTATTAATTATAACGCCAATGAAATCATTTGAACAGTTGTAATTAATTTAAAAAAAAAAACTATTCAATTGCACTATGGTGCTTACACTTACATTATTCTGACGTGTATATATCGGTATTGAAATTATCCGTACATATGTTTTATATAGAGATTTTGTTATCATTGACTAGTTTATTATTATTTTCTTGTGAAAATTAACTAAACTATTTTTTTTTTACTAATACACAATGTTACTTTACACTTCATGACACAAGACAGAACATGTGAGTCTAAAGTCTAAACTACCTCTAACCATCAGTCACAATGCCCTA
>JAGFPH010005499.1:65382-95734 GCA_018207615.1 Philaenus spumarius | reverse complement strand
AACCTCCAGAGTGTCGTTGACTAAGCTTGCAACAGATAAACGTTTATATTACAGTTCTTGTTTCACTAAAATGAATTTTCTTTTTTAAGACTATTCAACGTTTAAAATATGTGTCTTATTAAAATAGTATTTAAAAATGCTTTGCACAAATTTATATATTAATTAAGATGACTGCACAATTGATTTTTTGTTTAATGTTAACAAAATAGTAAATAGTTATGTTTGATGCTACTTTGAGTTTATTTTATAAATATGTTTAAACAGTTATTTCAGTAGTATCAAAATGTATTAGTCATATTTATATCAGTTTTAATATAGTTTTAACAGATATTAGCTAACTGATAAGTAATTCAAATAATTGAAAATAGAATTTCTTACCATAAATAACGTATCCTAGTCCTCGTAACGTGTCACCGCTGTTTCGCGAATCAGAGCATTATCAAACAAAAGTATTAATTTTGTTTTTCAATTCACACGTGTCACATATATACATCTTAACACACGTCACGTTAAAATAAATAAAAAAACATAAAAAACACCTACAAAAAAATTATAGTTGAACATCGTTACACTTGGCCAACAAACAAGAACATTAATTTCTGACCAATCAGTCAGCTGATATGCAGTGCAGCCAACAGATAATACACTATAATCCCTACAGCGTCTACTCCCATATAGCTGACTTTTTCGTAAATAGGGTTTGATGTGAAATTGACTTTGAAATTTAATATGTTGGTCGGTTCTTTCCATAAACTATTGAAAATGTCTATTTCCTGTAATATGTACATTATTTTGCCTTTTCTGCATGTACAACATATCCAGGCTAGTGATGTCTTTATATTTACGTGTGTTATTGGTTATGTGGTCAGCGTGGCGAGTTCGTCGTATATTTATGGAGTTATTTAATAAGTTCTTGGTAATGTTTCACATTTGCCACACTTTAGTTTGTAAACGCCTGTGTTTTTTTTTTTTTTAAATGATGGGATCTTAGGAGCATTTGTATGTTTACTGAGAGATTCAGAATGTTATTAGGCTGGAAGGTTTTACTACTAAAGGTGCTATGAGCTACTGGATCAACGAGTTTTCATAATCCAGTGACACATAATTATTTTCATTAGATTTCTTAACCTGCCTCTTTGTTTTCTACGTAATTTATCAATGATAGACAGGCTGTAGACATTTTTCTGTGCAATAAATGTAAATGTGTTTAATCGATATCATAGTTTTCTGCTTTCAATGGTGTATTTAAAAGTTTATTTAACATCGCTGGTGTTATTTTGTCTTCTTCAACTGTCAGGATGGCCTCCCAACTGAAAATATGGCGCGAAGATCAGCGGGAAAAGAAAGGCTTTCTTTATATTTACTTTCTTTTATTTCGGAGCTAATTACACACAAAAATCCTACTGGCTCTTTACATTAAAATTTACAAGATTATTTAAGATCAAAAATAGGTACGGAGAGGAACTGCACATGCGGTCTAATCGATGAGTCTTCTCCCACAAGAGACTACCTCTCCCAAGATACTGCATCCTGGTAAATTGGTCCCCTCCGCAAATGCAGTAGTCGCTTGTTCTGCACTTCCGAGTCTAGTTACGATGTGACACGTATTCTTTACTTTCAGCTTGTATTCTGAATCTAGTGTGTTTTGTGAATGATGAACTATTGTTAATTATTTATTATGAAGGATTGTTGTATTTGTATAATAATGCGTATATCCCTGCCCACTGGGTCACAAAGATGTTCTCAACAATCTGAATAGTCTCGTTGACAGAGAAGTTCGTAAATAAATTCACTACATTAAATTATGTTAATATGGAAACAGTAGGAATCAGGCTATCTCTAATATCGTGTAATACAATTCATTTTAAATTTAAAACGTGAAGAATTCTGTCAGCATAATTTATATAGTAACTTTGTAGTATAGGAAGATAAGTATGCAGACATTGTACGAAGACAAGCAATACACTTGCATGTGGCATGTACTGGTCAGTGTCACTTTATCCCGTACAGTCACATTTACTTTTTAATTTTTAACCAATTAAAGTAAATCTGCTTTCGGAAAAAATGTGTTAATCCTATTACTTTAAATGAGAAATTCTTGTATCTATCTTTGTATCTTTGAATCTGCGCGGATCTCGAAAACGGCTCTAACGAATTCAAAGACATTTTTTATTTAGGTGTACTTTTGATTTTTAAGTACACCCATATAGTTGCATTTCGTGTAAAAACAAAATTTTTTGAGAAAATCTAATTTAAAAGTATTTTTTTTATTTTTAAAATTTTTTATGGGTTGCCATGTTGGTTACAAAATAACAACAAAATAGCAAATAAAGTGATCAAAACAGCTGTTTATAAACAAGCCAATTTATACCGTTTTAGCACGTTGGAAATATAGTAGAATAGAACTGAGATTGAATATTATCCAAAATCATCTGTTCATTGGATTGTTTTAATTACTGTTAAAAGACAAGCTAATTTATACTGTTTTAGCACGTTGAAATTAGAATAAATTGGGCCTAATTTAACAATTTATTTTGTCAAAAAAAAAAGGTTAACTTGGCAAAGATGGATACATTCTAATAGTAAATTTTGTAATATATGCCTGGCTGATTTCTGAAACATAGTATTGAGGTTATGTTAATCCTGCAGTAATTTTTACTATATTTAGGCCTGCTTTCAAAACTTTAGTTGACAGAAGATAGTAGAACTAGGACTAAAATCGTAATGAAAGCCTCTCACGTTTCTAAAGCATATATTTGAGGTTATAATTAATCTTGCAATTGCTGTTAATATATTTGCCTGGTTTCATAATTTTAGTTGACAGAAGATTAACGAGATTCTCTAGCGAATTTTCCAACTGCGAGCGAAGCGAAGCAGCCATATGAGGCCGAAGGCCGAGTCTGGGTTGGGACGCCAAACGTCCAGGGGCAGAGACCCTAGTATTTAATTTGTTTGTTAACATTGATAACTATTTTATTAGTAAAAATGTTTATTGTTTTAGTAATTCTAATTAGTTTTTTTTAATAAATTTAATTTGACTAATGCATTTGATTATGTTGCATTACTAAAATTTTATTATTAATTTTATTTTAATTTATATTATAGGACTACATTATTATAACATTACTGAAATTGAGAAATATAAAAATGAAACAATAATTCCAATGCATACCAATGTTAAAAATGTAGCTATGAAGTGTATAGCTTACTTATTGAACACTTTGTTTAATTAAAAAAAAATATGTATTCTAATCTGCACATCTTGTTACTTAAACAAATTTTACATATTTAAATCATTCTGGTTTAATAAAACAAGAAAGAAATGACAACTAACTTAAATATATTCATATATATATATATATATATATATATATTGGTCCTTATTTAAAATATCCGAACAAACAAAATACATTACCAATTGAGTAAAACGTTACATAATATATTTACATACAATTATCTGGTCCTAATAAGAGAGTATTTATTATTGATTTAAAGTTACACTCTAGCTTAATAAAATTTGTTTTTCTCACGACAACAAAAAAGTTATAAATCAATATGTCCTCTTGCTCTACACTGTATAAACAAAACACTGCAGTAAATTAAGTCTAACAGCTATCACATCACGGCGCGGCGTTTACTCCATAGCCGTTAAATTCGATTGCAACCAATGCCTTTTGTATTCGTAATGAAACATCACAATATTATCTTCTCATACAAGTGTGTATTTAGAAATGAATTAAACAAAAAAATGCAATAAATGATATATACAAACTATAAACACATAAGTTATAGATACGTTACAAATATTTAAATAAATCACATTAATTAATTGTAACCATTCAGTATTGTTAGTTGGTTGATATTATATTTGGTAAAGAAACTGTTTTCTTTCTCACTTCTTCCATTTGTAAAGAAGTGTATTTTTTAGAAATGCTAATGCTTTACGTTTATCTAAATACAAATAATATTCTGTACACCTACAAATAACCGTCTTAGGTCCAATGGTTTAAATCTTGAGAACTAGTGACCCTACCAACGACTACCAAGTACCTATACTGGACATGATGATTATGAAACATAGAAATAAATGAACAAAAATAACACCTCTACCTAAACATGCATGCATTGCTTTCTAATTTGAAAACAAATAAATCATGTTCTTTAAATTGAATTTAAAAAAGTTACAGTCAAATAAATACAAAACAAAACTCTTGGGACATTATTAAAAGAAATGTAAATTTTAACTAGATAAACAAATAGCATTACCTTCCGTATTATTGACCTTAAAAAAAGTTCATTATGTAAGCTCCCGGATTGGAAAATGTTAACAATAAAATAGTAGGTATAAGTTACCTGTCTGCTGTCATCCAATCCTTGTTTTTCACCTTGTGACAGTGAATTTTGTCACAAGGTGAAAAACAAGGATTGAATGACAGCAGTCAGGTAACTTATACCTACTATTATCTTTCTTGTATGGATGGAGGGTTGCTCCATGAAATCTTTGAATACAAATATATAATCGATAAATGTTTAAAACTTTAATTACTATTTCTACAAAAAAAAAAGACTAATTGGCCTACCCAATAAATCCATTATTCACTATAACCATCAATTTAAAAATTGCGGAGAAAAGAGCAATCGACAATAATGCCCAAGTTCACGTAACCGCAGCCGAGAAGGTCAACGTGAAGAAGCTAGTCGTGGTGTGTTTTAGGGCTTTGAATTTATGGACGACCACCAATTGAAGTCAATTATTATTTTCTGATGCGTAATGTAATTTTATATTTCAAAGGTACTAATTGAAAATTGATGATGAGCCGAAAATAAACGGTGTATGCAAAGTAAGTGAAGCTTGTAATAAAAATTGTGTTCTCACGTAAGAGATTAAGGTAAAGTTAGTTACTATTTAGTAATTATATATGTAATTTAATATGAATTCGTACTTCAAAAAACCCATTTTTTTAAAACAAACAATTTATTACATTAGTGTTAAGACATTTGGCGTATAAACAATTACGTAAAGATAAAATTAAACAATACGTTTTATAACATAGTCAACCAAGTTATACATTACGTAGACAATTAACTTGTCATTGTAATTACAGCTTAATTGCAATTTTGTTATTTAACTATTATTGTTGATTATTCTAAAAGTATGTTATCACTTAATAATATTTTAAACTTAAATTGAAAATTTTTTATTTTCCAAAATGTCAAGTTAACTTGCTTCAAGAATATACTATACGTCTACTTTTTTAAAATAATATCCAAGCATTTATTTTAGTTCATTTTCTTACTATAAAACATAGTAATAAGATCCAAGTATTTATTTAATTTATTTTCTAATTATATTATCAAGAGGACATATTAATAAGAAGAAAGTGTTAATTTTAATACATTATCTTTTAGTTATCAGTAATGATATTAGGGAATTTATGTTACCGTAGTTAATTATCTTTTAATGTCACTATTGAAATATTGTAATAAGATAAAAGCATTTTCTTTATATTTATTTTATTATTGAAATATAAGCTTGTATTTCTTTATAATTTATCCTATTATATTATTAACATGGTAATAAGATCGAAGCATTCATTTTAGTAAATTTTCTTATTACGTAATTATTAAAACATAGTAATAAGATTCAAGCATTTATTTTAATGAATTTTTGATCTTAATATGTTTGAAACATAGTAATACGATTGATTTATTCATTTTATTTATTTTCTTATTAGATTATTGAAACTTAGGAATTAAATTAAATAATTTATTCTAATTCATTTTTTTATTATGTTATTATTGAAATATATAGTACTAAAAAAAGGAGAATTTATTTTAAATAATTATCTTCTAATAATGCCGTTAAAATATAGTAATAAAATATAAGCACTTATTTTTATATATATTTTTTAAATTTTAAACAGGTTGGCTGCCGCACATGTAAACAAACAATCGGCCCCAGAGGTCAGTTTTAAGAAAAACATAGTTTCATATTACGTACATATTCATAGTAAACTCAGTAAACAGTAGTGAAACGTTAATATAAATTTTTAAAAACTTTTTTTGCCGTTGATACTCATGGTCTATCAGGAACATTACTTAATTACTTGAAGTTTCCCTGACTTAATAAAGTATTGTTTTATTTACTTTTTATTTAAGTAAAATAATTTTTTCTTTATAGTTTGTATATGGTTTTTGAACCAAATTATACACGAAAATTTGTCACATATTGTAGCAACTAACTTCATATATTTGCACCCCTGTTCGTCCTGAATCGTTTGCGACTATAGCATAACTAACTGTACACCGTCTTCTTATCAATCGAACTCTGTTTTTTGTTTTGTTTATGTTTTTTGTAAATAAATGTTCATTTTCTATGGTATTCCCAGGCTGGTTATCTTCTTCATCGGGTTTTTTACCAAATGTATCCATTTTCAAGATTTGTAGGACAAAATGTTCTATGAATTAAGTTATCTGGCTGTTTGTGTCATGAAAATGGTTGTTTATCAACCACGCATTTACAACAGAAGTGCTTAGCAACAGTACAAAAGCTATTTTATGATACACTGTAATATGAAGAGGCAGTTGTACATCCTATAATTCACTGTCCATATCGTTTATAAATTCCGTGTGAACTTCTAAAACCAGCTCTCATGGGCTCACATTATGACACTCCAATGAATCACTGGAAATATCTTCTGGTTGAAACTAAGGTTCGAAACCAAAATAAAAAAAGTCCTTATTACTCTATCCTTCAAGTATTGACAGTAGCTTTTGACTGAGTGTTGTACGAGGTAAAATCAATGTTTGAAAACTACTTCTTTTTTTCTTATGAAATGTAAGCTAAAATCTTTTAAAGTTAGTTTGTATGTTATTCTCCACTGATATCTGAACACCCACTTAGCTAAATATTATGAAGTAATAATAAATGGACATTTAAAAACATTACATATAATCGTAAACAAATCAATGAATGCTAAATTAAACATCAGAAGTATGTTTTCTCTTACTTCTTTAAAACTGTATTTACCTTTTATCATAATGTAAAATAACATTAAACTTTACAATCTCATTTTATTAAAGATCTTAGATTCTTATATTATTAAAAATTGTTTTAGTAATTCAATCTATTTTCTTAATTATAAATGAAGACATTAATTTCAAAGCAATATAAGTGCCAACAATTTTTATTTTTTTTTCAAAACGATCTATGTTTCAGAGCCAATGCATGGCTAAAATGTCTATGTTCAAACTATATGGTGTAAGTCTATCGAGCAGTGCACTTCAAAATGATCTATGTGCCAATGCCAGACAGGCAATTGCAGCGCTTTTAGACTGTGTTAGGATCATTGTAGAGTAAATACAGCATGGACATAGATCAATTTGAGAGGAAATCGTACTACGACATAGATCTGTTAGAAAAAATCTAAAACACTGATTTATTTTGTGATAATACTAAGTATTGTCCGTGTTATTAAACTTACTGTACGTTTTTATTGTTGTATTGCTGATATAAAATTATGTATTTATATAAAAAAATAATTGATATAAACAGGCTGTGTTTTTTCATTTCAAACATTTTACTTTTGGCATTTAGAGCTCTTTGAAAGGAATGTCTTCAAATGTACATTATTAGTTTTCATTTTTCCTTAAGTAATACTTCATTATCATAATACAATAAGTGCTTTTTAATAAAACGTTGTTCTTTACATAGGGCATTATATAAAATTTTATTATAATATAACTTTTCAAAAATGATTGTTGAGCTTTATTTTTTTATTGATATTGCTGATTTATTTATTGATAATGGTAATCGTTATATACATACACTTTATAACATTTGTTATTGTTAATACCACATGAATTTGGAATATTATGTCAAATAATTCTAAACAATGTATACATAAATAAATTTTATCAACAACAGAATTTCTAAGAAGAAGTAGTGTTGCATATTAGTATGATTATTGTTGATTCAATGAAAATCTAAAAATTTCTCTTAGTATAAGATGAGCTAAGCATCCCGGTCTTGAATTTTGTATTTAAGTTGGAAAGCTTTTCTTGTTTCTACAAAGAATTATAGTCAGAGCTTCCGGGTGGCTTTTATCTTGGAATTTATAACTTATTCTTTTAGGTTTATTTGAGTTAGTCTTCGAGGATATAAAAAGCGACTCATAAAAATATCAATATACTTTATTTAAAATAATTAATTATACAATCAACCCATTATGTCATTTAAAAACAAATTTCAATATTAGAATGTTTGTAATATGCATTAATAAATGGTATTATTAAACTCACAAACAAAACTAATGCATTAGTTAACGTGCAATCAATTTTTATACTTTAACTCCTTTTAAAAACTTAAAATTAATTTCGAATACAATTTTTAAGTTCTAGGGTATTGTCAAAAAGTAATAATTGATTAACTTTTAACTTAAATACATAATATGATTTAATTTTAAAATAATTCAGATTTAAAGTGATTCTGTATAGTAAAATAAATTTTAATTTTAAACTTAAATTTAGACTTAATTTTTAGTAATGAATAATAAAATTAACAGCTTAGTAAGTATAACGGGGGATAAATTTGAAAGTTACTATTAACAAAACGTAGATAATTATCAGTTACAATATATGTTTAATACACGCTTCTTAGATTTAAGGAACTTAATCTTACGTTGTACACAACAAATTGCAATTTTTAAACGTATGTATATTTATATTTTTAAACAATCTCTTCAACATTACTAGATACCTGTAAATATACTAGTATTTCTGTGAGAAGTTGATCTTGTGGGAAAATCTAAAATCTAATGTTTACAACAGAATTTAAGACAAATATTTTTGTGTGGGAATGACTCCCGAAACATATGGTATATTTTTTTTTAAATTAGTTACGTATCAAACTGGGATAGATAAATTTATAATATCCTCGTTTTAATACAATAATATAAAAGATCTTCCTAATCAATTCATGAAGTGTATTTCATCTGCTTACTTCAATACTTACGCCAATTTGTTAAATTCGAATGTGTCTTTTCATAAACATATTTCCTTTCAGTTCATATTTTAATCTTGAAAACTGATTTGTAATATAATTTCAAATCTCAATGTCAAAAGACAGATTTATTCAATAAAACTCGATCTAGATTTGAAAGAACATTCAAAAATAATCACAGAATATATTATAAAATGTATCTATATTTTTATTTTGTATTTTGTTTTTCATTAACCATCGTTGAAATTGCGTAAAAATGTCACCCGAAATAAAAACTATTGCACAAGTATTTTTAATGTTTTAAAGGAATATTCGTTAAATATTTAAAGAAAATCGAACAACACATTTGGCCGTGTCTCAGAAATGGACATATTTTTTATGGACAAAATGCATCGGTTGATATAAAATAAAATTGGCAATATACCTATCCTAAAACAAAGTATTAAAATGCTTTTTTTAAGACTTTTTTTTCTTTAGCTTATATTAAATTTTTATAAATTGTTTGCAAAATAAGAGATTTCGTAGCTATTATATTTATTTTTATACATTATAATTTTAAATTATAATTTTAACTAAAATACATTTTTAAATTCAACTTATGTAAGTTTTATTTGTTTCATACTATCTGTTTTGAAATTGTTTCTTTATATTAAGAACTTCTTACAGGTTATACATTTTTAATTTATATTGAATGATTTGTATCATTTATTATAATTTGTTTAAGTTTAGTTTCACCGTATTACATCATTTTAAATATATTTGTAAAGGCACTCAATGCAAATTGTATTATCTATAAGATAATGCCACATATTCATATTGGAAACAATTAAACCATTTTTTAAAATACTACATTGAGGATTGCACAAAGAATCCTTAGAATAGAAGCAAACAACACTAATTATTCGACTACTGTTGACACCACAGTGATCAGTAAACAGTTTGCGCAATATGAGTTGAAACCATTTTTAAGGTAATAATCGTACATTTTTTGATTAAAAAAATCGATAAATACAAATATTTTTTCTAACATCAATCAACATTTACACCTGCCAAATTTTATGAAAATGGAACAACGCGATTTGCCTTAATCTATTAAGAAAAATACAGATAGAAGAGCGGTTTTGACATAGGGCCTTGCATACGATGGGTCAATTATGTATAATGTTCTGAAAAGTAGATATGTGAAACAATTAGAAAATGATGGAATCAAAAATTGTAAACATCATAAAATTAGGTAATTGAATTTTTTTAAATTTAAATATAATTAATAATAGACAAAAGCCTTAAACATGAAGCATTAAAAAAAACATTCTACTGAAGAGGAATTCGTTTTTCAAGTAGACCGCCTCAAGTTTTTAAAAGTTTAGTACAATTAATTATTGTTTCCGCTTAAGAGAGAATCGTTCGAATTGTTTAAAAGCATCAGGGTATAATGAACTACGAAGTCTTAGCTGGAAGACTGGCTGTGATACTTATCTGGGGCTGCATATTAAGTCTTCCACTTTAGGCATCTAGCTCAAAATTAACTTATATTTTTATTTTGGTTTTGAAAACATTGTGTATAATAATACAAACGTATTTTTTTTTTATTAAACTCACGGTCAAAGTCGATAAGTCACAATATAAATTAAGAATGAAATTTTAATTAACTAACGAAATCAGAACACGTTTTAAGTTTAAAACCAAGCTTTATCATTAGCAAACAGAAAACTATAAGGTGTATATATATAAATGCTATTCAAATTAGTAGAAAACATATTAAAACCGAAGATTTGCTTTAGTGAAACAATATTTTATATTACATTCAAAAATGTCAGTGGTAAATAAAATACGTTTAAATACATTACATTTTACTTTCATATAAATTATGTAACTAAGTTAGTCCTACATTAATAAAGAAATACCATATGCAATACAGTTCTTAATATACACCTTTGAACAAAGACACAGTTGGGATTTGATATAATTACCACTTATTATTAGTCCCTCCAATTTATTTCTTATTCACGTATAATATAATTTGAAACAAACATCATTATATATGAAAGTATAATACAACTTATATTTATATGCTAATTGCAAATTATATTTATTAAAAATAATATCTAATAGTAATAACTGAAAACCAATTCTTATACAATAACAATACTTACTAGTTAAATATTATTCGTATAAACTAAATAACAACTAAAATAAATATTATATAACAACAACAGTGTGTATGCAAAACAAACATTTCTGCATGTGCAACATATTTATATTAGTGTCGAAGTCGGTGTAAGTGTGGCATTTGTTAATAAAGTGATATGATAACGATAATTCTTTACTTATCTCTTACTTGTGAATATTTGTTCTTTAAACCGTTTCTGAAAGAAACGTAATGTTTGCCCGTAGCAAAATTAATTGCATTCAATGTTTGTTTATCCCTAGTGTCTTAGTTGTGAGGTTTTAGTTTCAACTCATGTTTACTGTTAGTTTTGCACATGTTTTTTAAAAGTTATTTTTTGCCTAATCGTTCTGTAATGCCTCTAACTAATTTTTTTTTGAGATTTTATAGCTACATACTGAATTTTGTGCTCATATTATAGCTTTGACGATTTGTTCTTATGACTCGTAATGTGTTCGTTAATTGACTTTTTACATCCATTAGCAATGTTAAGTTAAATTCTTGGTGAAATTATATTTGGTGCAGTAGCACTGTTAACAACGCTGTTATTGGTAATAGAGCTCTACAACGTACAAAGCTGTTTTACGGTGCCATTTTCTGAGACCGTGGATGATGGGTTATGCTTGTATTGTTTGATCGGTGGACAGTGCTTTCCTACAAAGTATAAGCTGAAAGATAGTTCGAGTCGAATTTTTTAGTGGTTACTTATAGAAATTGATTGTGTTCTAAATATTCAATTCACACGTAAAAGTTAAATTAGTGTATATGTTATTTAGGTAGATGTTGTAATTATTAAACTCTACCGCTGAACAAAGTTATAGTGTTGATAGCAAGCACTTGCTGCAAAATGTTATTTTATTTCTATAACTGTTTTATTTGGATACAAATGTGTCGGTTTTCTATAAAATTTCTACAGATATATACCAGAATGTTCGACAAAGAGTATACATTTCTAGGCCTTTTCAGTGTAAAGTATTCGTTCTTGCATGAACGAAAAAGTAAATGAACCAAAAACTAATTTAGTCATACATTTTATTAGGAAGGGTGATGGATTTTGGGTAGGTTCAAATTGTTCCAAGTTGTTCACCTAGTTGACACAATATTCTTGTTCATAGTTAGCATTAGAAAATCATAACAACCACCTAAGTAAAATACATCCAAATAACATTGACCTTGAATTGGAATCTATCCTCTAAATAACTATACAACGAACTATATTTCAGCTTATATATTCGATCACAGAACAAACAATACACTCGTCATTCCATTATCTCACTCAATACAAAACAAAATAAAAAATACAATCAAGTAGTCAATATAACTGAACACATTACCGTGGATAATGGTTAAAGAAGAACAATTAATTGTCGAACTCATAAAGATAAGCACCCAAAGCTAGTGAACGAAATGAACAGGAAAATAAATATATGTATTATTAACCTGTCATCATATTGGACTACAAATTAAAGAAATAAAGTTGTGTAACTAATTTTGGCGAGTTATAAAGAACTAAATGTCAAAATACACGTTACAATATCGTATAAACCAACAGTAAACTTAATCGAAATTAAAACCCTAGCAGCAAACACACAAGGCATAAGAAGAAAAACTGGCATATATACTACAAAACAATGTAATGATTGCCCCAGCTTTTACGTTGGTAAAACAAAACGTTTCTAATTCCCAAAAGCAAGGAAAAATTATTAATTCCAGTTACGATGATTACCTCATTACAAAATAAGGCCACACACACACAAATATCAATACTAATATTACTTTTTACACACATGCTGAAATAAGTCTTATTTGTGAGTTTTAGAATAGTACAACTAAAAACTTACCGTTCAGTAGTCAAATTGCAGCGTCCAACGACGTCCGTTTCGCTATTCACAGCCATTATCAAGTTTAGGATAATAACTTTTTTATAATTAACTTCGTCAATAGTTAATTATAAAAATAAACACACAACACATGAAAAACACTGTCACACACGATTGTACAATTACACGCTCGCACATTTTTTATATACATCTAGTGGGCCAACTTTCTACTAACGGACTGCTGGTGTTACGTCTGCGTATGGTTCTTATCTACATTTGTATTTGCAATGTCCATCACTGTATCAAACAACGGGTTGGCATCGAACATTTGTTTTTCATTTAATAACGTCCCATAATCCGTTGTCAAGGTTCTGTAAATCTCATACTGTTATAAGGCATTCATGAGTTTACCTTTGTTATATTTATGTAATACGGTTAAACATTTATCGATGATGTCATAATTATGTTTAGTTTCTATTTTATGCTCGGCAATTAACTTTGATTCTATTTTTGGAGGTTATGCAGATTGTACTGCGCGTGGAAGGTGCTCTCTGAATCTCTTTTGAAACGATCGCCCTGTTTGACCGATGTATTTCATGGGGCATTCAGCACATGATATTTGGTAAACTCCTGATCCACCAAGTTTATCATGGTTGTTTGTGTTTAATCTTAATATGTTTGAAAAACAATTTTTTTTCTATATGAGGTGATGTAACCTTGTTTTATAAAAATATTTCCTATTATGTTATGTAGCCTATGGTTGTATGGAGTTGATATACATTTATTGTTAGTTTTTTTCTTTGGTATTTTGGCCTTCTTCTCCTGTTTTTTTAATAATTTGTCGACAATGGTTGGTTCGTATCCATTTTTTTGAGGCAATGTACTTAATTATATTGTATTCTTCCTTGAAGTCTCCATGTTCCATCGGTATAGTGCGCAGTCTATATATGAAACTATTATATGCAGCCATTTTGTGAGAATGGGGGTGGTTTAAACTGGCATGTATGGTATGATCTGTATTGGTAGGTTTCCTATATATTTTAAATAGATGTTTTCCTGCTATTTTTGAAATGGTAAGGTCAGGGTAATTAATGCTACTAGTACAATTCATACGCAGACGTAACACCAGCAGTCCGTTAGTAGACAGTGGGCCCACTAGATGTATATAAACAAATGTGCGAGCATTTGTACAATCGTGTGTGTCAGTGTGCGTTAGTCACCCTAGTCCCAAGTAACATGGGCCGTTCAGTGTTCATCCACCCGCCTTCCCACTGGCTCTGCGACACATTATGAACATTTTAAAGTTTTTATAATTAAAAAAATAATAATAATAATTTGTGGTGCCTTTGACTATTATAATACAGGGAAATCTAATGGAATCACTTATCACGGGTGAGTGAAAACATTTATCTTTTTAAAACTCAAATGTCAATTCTTTAGCCTATACAGTTTCAGATATATTGATTCAGTTTACAAGATGTTTGTACCAAATTAAATATTACTGGTCCTGTATTTGCAGGATTTAATCCTGTTTAGAATACCTTTAAATAGGTCGAAAACTAAAACTTTTAAGACGTTTTTAAAGTGTACTTAGCCAAACATGACTGTGGTTAATAATTGTTATCCAATTGCTGAATCCCACGGCTTCTCACGGGGGTACATATATAACAATTGATTTTTTTCATTGTTATATACTTCGTTTTTTGTTATTATGCATTACTTTTGTATACTATAAAGGAAGAGGTATTATAGTCAGCGACCACAGAATAAACATTCGACAAATATAGTAATTATACCCTAATTTAAAAGTGTTAACGTAACTTTTTGTAGGAAAAGGTTGAAAGAATTTATATATGCCAGTAAAAAATTTGTTGATGTAAAAATGTCAGTTATTAGCTAAAGAAACAACAAAAATGTTGAGTAACAGAAGAAAAGATCAACTTTTGGCCTACATAAAAAGTAGAAACATATTTTATTTTCAAAATATAAAAAAGTTTTGTCATATAGTTCTAAATTTATCAATCATTTTTTTCACACCAGTTCCTACTACAAGTCTGCTAACAAAACTAGGCCTAGCTTGAATAGTAATTAATACGCTTTGCAAAAAAAATAAATATTACTTTAACAAATTGTAGAGAATAAATCATAGAAATGAACTGTATTTCACTTTGTTTTACTTGTTTCACAAAGATTGTATTCTTTGGTCAAAGGGTACAGTATGATATATTGATTGCTATACAGTATAATAACTTAATGTTAATACTTTTAAATTCCATTTGATATAGTTTGCTAAGCTATGTTGATTACAAGGTAGACAATGTTTGGATTTAAAATAAATCGTTAGTATCTTCATCCCAGCACAAAATAAAAGGGAATATAGAAAAAAAAAAAAAATTTCAATTATTTTTTCGACTTTGGGAAATTGATAGACTGGTAAACTATTTTGTATGTTAATCTACATACTTGAATCTACTTATTAAAAAAAAAAATCAGCGGTATTGTAAATTACTGGAACTTTTGGTCTAAAATTACCCCTACCGACTGGCCTATTGACCTATATCCATTACTAGGCCAATGTATGTCAACACATCATAACCTAACCTATACGACCAAGTAAGCTGATATAGCCTAGCCTATTTATGTTAGAAATGTAAATATTAAAGACACCTAGAAAACAATATAAAAATATGTCAATAGCAATCCGTACGTGTATTAAATTCATCAATAAGTAGGTAAAACATAATCTAAATAAAAGGAAACTTAAAAATTATAGCAAAATTTACAAAGAAACAATCAGTTTATAATACAACCAGAAATCACATTTACTTTCTTAATTAATCAAACTTTATTATATTTAAAATGTTATTAGAACAGTTCACTAGTAAAGTAATTGAGGTTGTTTCAACCCTTAAAGGCAAAATATTTTAAAATATTTTCTTAGTGCTGTAGTGTGTCATAGCTTGACGCAAGTAACGCTACCGTGCTCCGTGATACGAAGCGACGCATGCACACTGAGGTTAGAAGAAAATCTTGGTAGCAAAGAAAAAAAGATAGTTGTATCGAGTAAAATGAGTGACACAGTTCTTCAATATCATTATTAAAAACATTCTGAATAAATTTTACATTCAAAATTACACAATTATACTTCATATATACTATTAAAAGAGTTTTCAATTCATTTAGAGCCGCGGATGTTAAAATAAGAGAAAAGGAAAATCGAGATCGCCCATTTCAAACATAATATAGTGCGGTAGTGTACCACAGTTTAACGCATTCCATGGTAATAATTAATTAATTCATAAGTGAATATAAATCAGTTTAACTTTATGTGATTCAAAATCCCATTAGAAATTGAAAGTCATGAAATAATTAAAGGTTATTAACTAATTAAAAACCCATGATGTATTTTCACCTCGTGAGATAAATTAGGCTAGTATAAAGATTAAGAGTGTTAGTGAACTGAAGTATTTTGCGTTCTTACAACTACACTGTTCGAGTTTTTTACATGATCACTTGAAAATAGAGCCTGTTAATTTATAACTATTAAGGTTACTGTAGCTATTGATTATTATTGTACCTAATGCATCACTGAAGATGGCGACTTAGTCGTTGAAAAGAGTTTGAATAGATTAAAGTAATTTTTGTTAGATTTTGTGTTTAAGTTTATCTCGTCACAAGTAAAGATCAATATTTATGTAAAACTATAGTTTTATTTAAATTAAGTTTTATACTGAATACTACTTCTATAAGGTTTTTATCCAACTTTAAATTTAAATGTTAAAAACAATGTCAGTTTTATTCTTGATGTCGTATGTTATAATGTTAGTATACAACCTATTTATAAGAGTTATCTAATTACTTTTATCTGCAATAATACAATATTAGTGATGTATCGTAAACAATTTGCCTTTATTTACTGACTATTCTGTTAAATAGTTAATGTAAAGATATTTATTGTATTATAAAACGTAACAGTTTTAAATCCATACATTTTTAAAGGATGAAGTATTTGACAATAGTAAATTTGGTCTGATGACATTGAATCCAGATCAATAACCACAAATCAGCGGTCTGGAAATTCAGTATTTCACAATTACAGCACAACAATGTATCTACACAATCGAGGGCGGTTTGTGTTATATGTTGATCAATTCACTGAGCTACATTTGCATTCCGCACGCATTTATGTCTGGCAATGATTACTAGTCAAGTTTTTAATGATCATAATATAATTATTTAAATTAAGAGACTTTTTTTATAGTTTATATATTTTAATTTGTTACTACTTTTGTATTCATGTGTCTATTTTAGAGGTAATAATTCAAATCACATTATACACATTATTTTATAAATCAAAAGGAACTTTTTGAATTGTAAAATTCAACAAATTTTAACAACTTTTTGAGTTGTTAAAGAAAATTCCAAAGAAAATATAACTAATAAATGCATTTCTGTTTAACCAGGAAAAACGACAGGCGAGAACCACTAAGTATCATGCTAGAAAGTAGAAATTTATTCATTAAAAATAAATTTCTGAAAATAAAAAATAACCCCTTAGGGTATTGAATTTAATACAAAATCATAAACAAAAATATATATTTAAATGTAATAAAAATTGCAAACCTCTTGACACCAAGAACGCTTAACTTGTGAATAAAATTGTAGTAATCTAGAAAAAAAATCTCTGGACTTCCGTATCTTTTAGCATGCAACGGGAATTGACGGCGATATATAATTGTTGACGAAATCTTATTGAGTGAAACACTCTGATGATGGAGAATAAGTTTTAAAACGCGTTGTAGAAAAAAAGAAGAAAGAAGTCAAGTGATGGTGCCATATAAGGTAACTTATTGTTAATTAAACAACCGTGACTTGGTACCAAACAAAATTAATCTTAAATTATAATTTTGATTACTTCCTTTGAAGTGACCAACCTCAAAAACCATACATGTTTATAACTTATTTTCCTCAAAAGAGAGCTGAAATTCAGTATATTTATTTCAAGAAAGTTACCCCACCAAATTTCTATTGTAACTATCAAAAGGGTTTAAAGTAGAGAACTACAGTACCAGTGTACAACAAATATAATTTCCACAAAACGTGTTACAAGCTAGAACTGAAATTAAATGGTTACGGTATGTTTAAAAAGAATAAATAAAATAAATAAGTAATAATATAAATGTTCTAGATAATTTATTTTTAGAAAGTACATTATGTAAAATGAAGAAGAACAAACAAAAAGTCCCGTTTTCCCTCCTTTAACTCTATAACACAACTACGTAACAGTTAATTTTTTACAAAACAACATAATTAAGTGTTTTTTAATCTCTTTTGTGAATATACAATGAATAATTTTTTTTTAAGTTCACGCTAATATATTTTTTTACACTACATTTTTGTTTAAATAATTTATTTAACAGGTCATTAACAACTCTGCCTTTCTTAAAATACGCGACAATTATTTAATTACAATATTGAATAACGTATGATATTCTGAAACACAGTAATCCCGTGAAATAGTGACACAATTCTTAATCACAGATTGCGCATGAGCGCAAAAAACGTTTACTCTTCTCTCTTTGGCATTTCTTACTACTGAGCTTAAATTACTAACCAAATAGAGAACTGACCGTTTCCAAGACAGCATGGGCAACACCCCTTTATATTGAAAAGAATACAGAGTACACCGAACATATATAATACGGATGTTTAATGTTTGATTGATGGATTGTGTCTTAAATGCAAATCCATTAATGTAAATCAATTCAGTAAATTAAGTTATAAAGCAATGAATTAGTGCTGTATTCTATCTTTCAACTTACAAGTGTCAGTAGGTTACAAAATCTTCAAGCTTTATCCCACAATTTACCAGGTATAGAGTTAGTTAATCTGATTATACCATCAAGAGTACAAATAATATTATGTTTAATGTTTAATAATTTCGCAACTAGTAAATAATTTACAAAAATTTTCAAAACACTCTGATTTATTTAATAAAGAAAATGTATCACTAAACTAAAGATGTAAGTACAACGATTTTGTCAGTTGCCTGTTAATGTACCATACAAAATTTAAAATAAGTTTTTAATTATTATTGAATTTTTTGAATGTAAACCTTTGGTAGAAAACTAGAGTTATCTGATTAATGTAAATAATATGCCCAATCGTATAACTTTGCAAGCTCTCTCTACAAACTCAAACAGGTTTCAAACCATCAATAACAAGTACTTTAAGACTTTAGCAACATGCAAAACTCGATTAAATTTGTAATTTTAAAATTATTTTTTTTAACTTGTATTTAATATAAATGCTTGCTTTTGTTGTACAGTTGAAAACTCGATCGAGGAACGTACAACAATTTCGATCAATACCGTGTTTTCTACAGAACATTTGCTTTTTTATGCAGTGCAAAGTTTAGGTCTAGTAAGATATAATTATTATTAAATTAATTTTCAAACAATAGAAACTATGTTAACTGTAGACAATAGTTCAGCTATATTAATTAAGTAGACTGTAAATGCTTACAAATGATATTTGTTTTTTATAATAAAATATTGGGTATAGAAGGAATGTAATTTTTTGTGAAACAGTCTCCTAGAGACTTATTAAAAATTATTTATATTAATAATTTTTGTTTTGTATATTTAAGTGAGGTTAAAAATCAAATTTCTTCAAATATTTTTTTTTCTTTGTTCATTTTTTTACTTTAGACTTTAAAACTTATCATAACACCTGTTATCATAACACGTTCACCAATAGAAAATACACGTACATAAATATGTGCTAATGTTATACAAGTACAAATGTATACATAACGATTAACTATGGTGTCATTATTTTTTAATTATTTCACTGTTATTTTGTTATTTATGATATATGTGTATATTCGTATAGGATAATACTTAAACGATTCTATTATTTTTATCATTGAATAATAAGTCATTTAAAATTTTTATTTTTTACTAAATAAAAGGAAGAGTTTTTTTATGTAAGGGAGGAATATTTTTTATTATATAAAATTAATCCAATTTTAATCTTAATAAATAGCGTATACATGTTTAACTTAAAGGCGTATCAACCTATTTTTTTTTTTTTTATCAAGCTGTTAGGGAATATACAAATCGTGTTCGTCATTGATAATTTTTTTTTTTGTAAATGGTTAATTCAGATTTATATAAAACTTCTTTGGTTTACTGAACAAAATCTTATTTTATTATTAAATGCCCATTCTCAAAACGGCCCAGTACGGCATTAAATTGTGTAGGTTATTACTGGGCTATGTTATTAAATGTAAATTATTTAAATTTATTCCATTGTTTTTTAATGTAATAAATATGACATGAAACATGTAAAAATGATTCACATTACTTCAAAATTATGAATAATGTATATTAAAACGCCATACATTCAATTTCTACTTAAATCAAATTAATTAAAACGTTTTTCTCACATCCATTTATTTTAACCTAAAAATTACTAACTGAATACAGCAAAGAAGTTAATAATATAGTTAAATGAATTTATATACAACGGAACTTATATTATTATTATTAAAACAGACATAAGATTTTTTTATAGTAGTATAGATTTTAATTTTTTACAATAAATACAAAACGTTTACCTCAGAGTTAGTTTAACCCCAAGAGAATCGTTGCGTTGGTTGTCAAGACATATAATCTAGGTCGTGTTATCCTTGCTTTAGGGTGGGTTTTTATTCGTCTAAATTTAATACGTACTTAGATTCATAAAGACCGACATTTAATTTACTTCTCGTTAAGAAAGCATAAAAATAGTGCAAACATACAAGAACAATATTTCTTTAATATTATTAGTTATAACTGAAGTGGAATTAATCAAAGACACAATAAATAACTGTTACAAAATTATCAAAACTAAAAATAATTGTATGCAAGAAATGTATAAACAAATCAAAAGGAAATATTATATAATATAGATAATTAACATAGATAGCATTTCGTTGACTAGAAGCGAATTCTCAATACAGTACTCCTTTGTTTTTGATATAAACAAGTGTATAGCTTAAGAGGCGCAAAACGACGGAAGACGCTGCTTTGGTCTTAGACTTGTTTTTTCTCATTCATCGTATATCTTACATAACCTTTACTGTGGTACATCGATTGATATAATTATTAAGTTACACACATGTAAATACTCTATCTCTACGTACTTGATTAGAAGAAATGTGTTCCTAACGAGAGCAGTGTTTCAACCTTTGCGATGCATGGAGCGTAATAATTGTAGGGCTACTGTAGTACTTCGTGTCCAAACGACTACGTAAGACGATTTCGTCGATGCCAGGTTCTAAACCAGCCTTGGATGTCTTAAAGATGGAGAAGTTATATTTCAAAATTATTGAATTATCATCCAGAATTTATGATTACTCTAGGGTTCTTGGATTGGTAAGTACAGTATATTTATTTTGGCCGGAGACAAGCTTAATTTTCTTAGTGTTGGGCGGGACTTATTTCAATGCAGATGAGTGTATATTATTATTATATGTAAATTAAATTTGTTACAGTATTTTTTTATAGCATATCAAAAGTTATTGTAACACAAATATTATATTTTCTTTCAATATATATATTCTCTTATTTTATATTATCCATATATTATTTTGTAATGAAATGAATAGCGCTGTGACATTTTTCTGTAGTCGATTATTTATAGACATGTCAATGTTCCTCAAATTGTTAATTTTTTTGTTCGTTAATCACAGGTTATGCATATTAATGTAGGAATAAGTTTAAAATTACAAGCTTTTTATAATGATATTACAAATATCCACTAAAGGGGGAAAATAAAAGACTAATATTCTTCGTTCCATAGCAGGATCAAACAGAACACAAGTTCTCTCCCTCAAAGACTGTTTCTTTTAAGAAGCAGACTTTACACTGTCTCCTGAAGCTGCTTTGTTATTCTTATTACCCTCCAGAAAGGGCATATCTTTTGAAAAGAAAATTAATCATTATACGGATTTTTATTTTATTTTATTGTGCATTATTTTAAATTAAATCAGATCATTTAATACTGAGTTCGTCTTTTATACTGAAAGTTTTAGAACAGATTGTATCTGTTATTTACTTTAGTCAGTATGCGTTGTCAAATAACTACAATTTACTGTACTACTTTTATGTAGTATTTACATATTTTAGTTATATACATTTTAAACAGTAGGCCTATACATAATAAATTTACATATTTTAGTTATATACATTTTAAACAGTAGGCTTATACATCTATACTATTATATAAAAATCTAATGGTGTCTGTCTGTGTGTGTGTGTGTATGTGTGTGTGTATGTATGTTACTCAATCACGTAAAAACTACTGGATTTATTGAGCTGACATTTTTCATGGATATTTTTAGGTTCCCAGATTAAAAAATGAGCATATTTTTATTTAGAAATTCCATCAGGGTACCGCCAAACTGGCTTTGAAAACTTCTTTAACCTTCAATTTTATCTATAAAAATATCAGCTGTTTGTATAAAAAGTTTAGCAACATGTCGTTTGTTTATATTCATTACCATAGCAACCAAATTAACCAAATTTATAATTCTATACTATTAAACGAGGGAGTTCTGTATTTATCCAAATTTCAAAACGGCTTTAACGAATTTCACGAAAATTTGCACAAAGGAGTTGTTTAACGCCAGGAATTTAATGCCTGATCATTGCTGGTTCTTTTAACATTTATTATAACTGCGTTATAAAATATAAGAAATAATTGCATTTGAACATCATTATTTACCATCTAATATTTATTGGTGTTATTATTAATCCTACACCTTTATTATAAAGTAAAGATAACATGATTATGTGTATAGACGGTTCCAACGGGGTTGGCGTGCAGAGCACGGGTACAGCAGCTAGTAATAAATAAATTCTATTTTTACAAAATAATGTATTTTTTGTAATATTACCTAATAAATGTCATCCTACTTTCTGTAATATTTTACAGTATTTTAGCCATAGAAAACAATCTATTGTGATTCCAAAGGTGCCAATATTTACAACACAACAAATAAACAAATATTAATACTCATTTATTACTTTATCCTGAAAATGCATGGTAAAATTTAAAAAAAATAATAAATACATAAAACAGGTAGTTATAACACTGAATTGAACCTCACAAGACTTTGGTCTTTATCTGTTTTGGTTAAAACGTTTAGAAAATAGTTCGACTCATAAGCTAATATGTGTAAACTTCTTTACTTTTCCAACTAAACAATTAAAAACAATAAACTTGAAATTGATATATAAGTTCAAATAAAAGTACAAAAATATTGTGTTCTTTTACATTCTAAATTGTTAATGTAGCAATCAATTTAATGTAGAGATTTTAACAATTTATTTAAAATGTTTTCTTAAGTACTATACTATATATATTACCGTAATATATTTGCATGGCCATAAATATTTCCTCACATACCCCTGTTGTGCGGTACCAACAGGGCATGTGTCTACACATTTTTTACACCTCGAGAAAAAAAAATTATAATAAAAAATATTTAATTTAATTTGTACATTGTATAAAATAATACCTTGTCTATTTATCTTTGGATTATAAGGAATGTTTTTTTTAGTATACTTTTTATATTCCAATAAATAATATACATAATTATGGAACAAAATTTGTAATAATATGACTTGCGTAAAATTTATTTTGACCAATAATATAACTTTCGATTTCTTAGGAATTTGCAGAAGGTGAAAACATGCAATTTAATGGCAATAATCGTATTACATTTAGAGGATAAATAACAACGTCTGAATTAGGACTAAATGGGTTTGAAATTCGATTTAACTTAATTAAGTAGGTAAAGCAATCCGTATTTATTTAGGTACATTCCAATTGATTTTAGTACTTAAGCTTTATTGATTGTTTTTATGTTGATGTATATATTTTAAATTTATTTTATACAAATACATTATTACTGTTTAAATTTGTTTAGTTACTACAAATAAAATAAAATTAGCTTTTCTACCCCATAACTATAAAAAAAAAAAAAAAACAAGTTACAGTAATTTAAATTATTTGAATGTGTACTTTAAAAAAAGTACTACTTTTAAAAACACAGTATTTAGATAGTATAACGCAATACAATAACTCTCTTCAAAACATAAGTAACAATATAGCAGTGATTTGCGTGTAATAGGTATAGCTTAACGACAAATAAACATTCTCAAACAGTTAGACTTGGTAGTTTGATAGGATTATTCACAAATAATATAACGTCAATAATAGTACATGTATGGACTTACGTGTGAGCAGATTATTCAAGTTTATGTCTCAATCAAATCTCGATATTGCTTAAACGGATATAATTACTATACACAAATAATATAAAACAAATTGTGTTTAATGCAATATTACCTTTACCTGCATAAATATTCCCACATGTATTACTAATAATTATGTAACGAAAATTATGTTTTATAAGTACTCAAATTATTTAATAAAATCAAACTAAAACCGCTTGTATTGATTTTAATAGTTTAAAAAAGTAATTTGTTTTGATTAACCAATGAGTTTAAAAATTAAAATATGCATTATAACATTTCCGAGATATAATGTCACTAGTCTTATATTTATGTCCAACTAAAACTTCTACCTTTATTCTCTAATACTTATAAACAAAATGTAATTGGTGTAAGTGGTTTAAAGTAGTTAGATAATTGAAGTTTATATCTCTTAAACTATTTGGTAATTGTATCAGAATAATAACCTTTTACGCAACTTACAAAACTTGCTATTTAAATTACTTCACATTTTATTCATACTTAGAGGAAGGAAAACTAACATATTCGTTTATCGGCTACTCTTATAACAAAAATAAATACTTAATTATTAGAGATATAAGCATATGATTAAAATTCAATGTATAACATAATTCAAGTTACAATCTAAAGAAATCAGTAAATAACAAAAGATTTCAAGTCTGTGAAAATAGGCTATTCATAAAATAAATTACATTAGTTTTAAAAGACATTGTACGTATACTCATTGTTTAAATCACAAATGCCTCGTTTGATCAAACAAAGAATATTGCAAAATACAAGCTTATTGCTTTGTGTCAATTTATAAATATTTTTTACACATTTACAAAAACCATATTCAATTAAATGTATTTATAAATGTCGTCAATTGAGTTCTGATAGAATTTCTAAATATTTCGTTGCAAATGGTAAGAAGTTGTTGTTTATAGAGTTATATTGGTTTAGTATAAATACAATTTATTAGGTTTACGAAGCCATTTTATCAAACACAAATAAACATCATAGTAGTTTAGGACACAAAGTGTTCGGAATGAAATAAATAACAAATACTAGTGCAACCCTAACCCATGTGTTTATACAATAAAGCTTAATATATATTACTTACGATATAAAAACCGTTGCATGATGTGAGTTGATATGAGGTTCGTCAAAGGATTTTGTATAATTTATAATATAATGTTATTATATAATACTGCTGGTAAGTTATTTATTAAGTTCTGTAATAAATAGATTTTTATTTAAATCAGAAGTGTGTGTTGTTGTTATCAAATATGTATAACCTATAAATCTAACTATTACTTAATATTGCAATGCATTCATATTTTAAATAAAATTCTTACTAAATGTTGGACTATTTCTCTAAAATTTCTTTGAAACATTGTTTGCCTATAATGTATTGTAGAACGATGATGGATGGAGCGTTCCTTGGAAGATGGATCCTTTAAGAATTTTATTACTACAGAAGCATGTGTAATACAAAATCAGTGTTTTAGAACAAGATATTTCCTACATGTTTGCATAGTTAAAAAAACAATATTTCCGTTTATTTTAATTTGATTCATATTATCTGGAGCACTTGATATAATTATATTTGTGTTATTACATTTAGTGATTCTGTCTTTGTATTTCATGAACTTACGGCATCTTAAACCACACAAGTTTATTTAAAAAGTTTATTGAACCACTTTTTCAACTCCGTTATACATATACTTATTGTATATCTTACACAACACAAAAACACTTAAAAAGTTTTGAAAACGTATATTTTTTCCACTTTATGGTCGTCAGATTTTTAAATTTAATGTACTTTCGTAACGAATGTGTTGTGATCTGTACGCATACTATTAATAGGTTATTTAATAATGGGCATACAATTTTATAGTGGAGGCAATGTTCTAAAATAAGAATACATTAATTTATTAATATCTACATTGTTTTCATAAATTCATCGGTTTTAGGAATACTAATTGTACTTCATTTGGAATATTTAATAATTTAGTCAAAATACATCTATAATTTAACTTAGTGTAATGGTAATACAGTACTACTCTGCATATTATGAAGACAATTAAATATAAATTGTGATTTTTTTAAAAGCTGTAGGCAAATTTCATAGTTTTTGGAAGCACAGTAACTGTTTAAATCGGTGAAGACTGAAAAGTTAAAAATAATAATTAGTTTTAAACTGAACCACCTACACTTATATAACGATTTATGTAAGGGCTTTTTCCTTTGAGTATAGAAATAACTTGTCGGTAACAACAATACGCATACTAAACTATTTCTTATTTTGAATTCAATCCTTAAACTTATATTTAATTTGTCATGAAATACTTGAGTTTATATCTTATGGAAATATATATTTAAAAAATATTTCTTTCATGTTGTAAGCCAAACTATATGTACATAATAATTTAAAAAGAAAATATAGTAAGCGTACTTTTATTCTTCGTGTGCCCTCACTTCTCTTTTATTTTGTGTTAAATTAATATCCCGAAAAACACAAATTATTAAAGCTCTAACTAACCTACAATAATAACACTGAAAAATAACAAAAACAATTACCAGTAACATCGACCAATAGGTAATACAAATTTTGCTTTTGTATTTAATTGCTTCAATGTTATTCTAAAAATAATGTGTTTAGCCTACTTAAATATTGTGTTAGTATCCACTATACAGAGATAGTAACGATATTGACATTCACAAAGTCATTATAACCAGAACCATCACCTTAAATACAGCAAATTAATCGGAATAATTGCATTAATATTCATAAACCTACGAGTCATATTTTATTTTTGAAGCAGGATACTGTGTATATTACTAAAACTGGTTGTATTTATGAACATTAAATCACATCTTTTCACTCTAACACATATGCAATTACTTTAAAATTGCAATAAATATAACAAACAAATATTACAAACATTTTTAACAGTAGAAAAAGGTTTTATTTAAATCGTCTATATACTAATAACATAAACTGATACAAATTATTGAGTAACAGTTTTTTTCTTAAGTATATAACGTGTACATACTTGACAGTTCATTGTAAAGTTCCAGGTTTAAATAATTAGTTTATAACATTTGAATATCTTCTATTCTTAAAATGTTTCAAGAATAATGTAAATTTGATATTTTTAAACAATTAAATATCACTTTTACTTATAATAAAAAACATTGTTTACTAATATTTAGTTAACCTATTCACGCCCACAGAACACAAATTGGAACAGCATAGTTTAATAAAGCTTTTTCCCATTTAATGGTGAAATAAAAAAACATTGGATAATATATTGTACCTGTTATATAATAAGTCTGTATTCACTGACCAAGTGATATCATTTTTGTTTCAGTCTTTCAGGAAATGCAAGTGTTGAATGTTAGGTTACTTACTGCATTAAGTCTTCCAATTAAATATAATATAGATTTGTTTATACAAAAGATTTGTATTTTACTCTTCCTGTCTTTCCTTATACTAAAATATTGTAACTTTATGTTAAAACTATCTGTTGGTTTTGCTAAATATTAGTTTATTGTTCCATTGTACTTGCTTGAATGTTGGTGTTATCTATTGGGAACAACGTTCGCGATTGTGGTAGGATTTTTTATTGTACTAACATCTTAATTTCTTTTATTTTTTGGAAAAAAATTTTAGGGTTAATTTTAGTATTTTTTTTACCACAAAAATAATAAGGCATGCAAAATAAGAAGGCAATTTTTCTAAACAGCTCACAAAACGTTATTACGTATTTTGTTGGTGATTCTCTATTGTAAACTATCAAAATAATGTGCATAATGGTAACAAATTCCCCATAAGAGCAACATGGTTATGAGTGAGTCTAGTCAAAGAACAGATTTTGTCAAATTATTACATACTACATCTATGTGATAATAAAATACAGAAAAATAATTGTTTGCCAAAGTTATTTCTCTGTGGGAAATAATGAACGAATTATGTTTATTATATTTCCTAGGAAAAATTATTTGTGTGTTTATAAAATCTATGATCCCTTGGTTTGGCTGACATGGAGCTAAGCAACGCAAGAACCTTAAATACATTCAGTGCTCGTCCCTCTGAATTCGCTTAGGCCATCTCATATAGGTAATATATATTGCACATAATACTAATCCTTAACTTGTAATCAGTAATAATGAATTTGTTTGAATACTATGTAAAAAGTTAAACTATGTTTTGGAAGCATAATTAATAGAATAATGAAAAATATAGCTGAGTCCAATTTAAATTGCCTGGGGCCTCCTAATAAATTGTGTAAGACTGTAAAATGAAAAAAGCTTAGTGACGGAAAATCTCTGCAGGGAAATGCTAGGCTGGCTGACTCTAAAATAGACAATCTTCAGGTATATTATGGGAAAGCTAAAGGAAATGAAATGATAAGGGATATATTTGCAACTTAGTTTCAGAAATTTTCAACAGATGATAAACCGATTCTTTATTTATGTCCGAAAGGTGAAAAGTCATGGTGGAGATTCAATAGAGCCATAATTACAAATAAATTACATAACCATACACATTATCCTCCTGAGCCAGTTTTACTTCATAATAAACTCATCTTTTAAGACCTTTCGAATGAAGCAATTTTGGGTAAGTGCTGCTTTGGTAAGACTCAAAATGCAAATGATTCTTTCAATGGTGTAATATGTTATAAGAGATTACTAAAAACTATTTTTTTAGCCAAGTTATTACCACATTCAAAGTTGGAGTGTATGATGCTGTGATAGCTTTCAATGAGGGAACAGTTGTAAAACTAAGTGCATCAATTGATCTTTTATAAAAAAATAATTGAAAAATGCAAAGTGTGTTTACAACAAATATACATAAAAAGGGTTAGAGAAGCTGAAAACAAGCTTAAAGCTTATGAAACAAATAAAAGATAACAGAACAGACAAGCAAAAAGGAATAAATAAATAAACGAAAATACAATGACTATGAAGCAAGTTTATTTTTTAAATGTAGGTAGTTTTATTACCTAGGCCTGTTTGACAAGTATTAGTTCAAATGCGTACATAAAAAAAATCATTCAGATCCATCATTTCCTCAAAAACTATATAAAGACAAGAAATATTAACAGAACTTATATTTACAGTACATACTTATACTGTCCTGGAACCATTAGCTAACCATATTTTCTTAAAGCTTTGTTTGAAATAAATATTGAAAACAAAATAATAACTTATGTTTTTAGACCTTTTGATATTATTATTTTGGTAAAAAGAATTTGCCCTAAAAATAAAATGATGCTTCCATAGATAGAAAACACAAATATATAAAACATATACAAATTTCAAAACCACATACCTTATATTTCAAAAACAATAGTACTTAAAATGATAAAAATGGCATAGTATTATTAGGAAGTTCCATGTCCCCAAAAATAAAAGTAAACAGTCTAACATTGTCACTAAAATTTTACTATAATATTGTTTCTTCTGCTTTGCATAAACTTGAGCTTTTAAACAATTACAAAGCAAGCTAACGTTTAAGCAGTTGTATTCCTTTTGATTTTCGACAGCTAATGTGGGTTCGAGAGTGTACTTATGTCATTTCATCAAATGCACATAGCCAATTAGCAACACAACCCCTTTTCAAGGGACGTGTTACTTTTGGGACAATAAAACCACTTCAATACTGGGTATGCAAGAAGTCGAAAAAAAGGCCATATGTATTTTTTTAAAATTTAGACAAATATTATATAAACAACTGTGTTTTTTTTAAATATAATAATTTGATTAAATGTATTTATTCATTTGATTGACAAAGAATAACGTTACTGTAATGTTATTACATTTAACGTTATAAATAAAGTATTAAAAATAATCTTGAATAATTTTCAGTCTTCACAAGCTCACGAACAAAGGAATTACATTATTTTTAAAGGGATAACAAGTCTGGAAAGATTAACTAGGTTCACAAAGCAGCTGGTGGTGGACAAACAAAAGCTACAACCACACGGTTAAATAATTTATGAGCCATTTGAATCTAAAAAAGACTAACTCGTACAAGTATTTTGTAGTTATAATTCTCATTTGGTTAACT